>AP027108.1:53903245-54200745 GCA_028142955.1 Pinctada fucata | reverse complement strand
TGATTAAAGCTGATGACTGTCTTTATAATGTGTACCTGAGTAGTGGAAAAAAGTATTGCTTTTTTGGTATTTCGCAACCTGCATTTTATGGTTACATAATTTAGATTTAAATAAATTAGAAGGATGAAAGGTATACATAATTACCGTCGAAATTGTGTTAGAATCATCAAACGTCTTTATACCTTGGATATAATCCTTCTGTCACCAGACGGACACTTGGCTAGGCACTGGACCAATCTACATCCTTGTACCAGCGCATTCTTAAGAATTGCACTTTGACTGACTGTGACGACAGCACTCCATGACATACCTCTTCAGAGAAGACAGAGCCCCGACCACCTGACCAACTGTATCTCAGCCGGACTCCTCGGGTAATAACATACATGAGCTCGCTACAGCCAGCATAGCACGGACTGTTTTTCGTATGCCTTCTGTTTTTTATATCCATTTACTTGTACATATTCATATACATATGTATTTCCTTGGCCTCTTTGACATGCTGTCTTTTTGTATGGACATCTTACAGTGAAGATATTACTTTACGCTACTATTGTGCGTTCTTCGAAACCTCTGGGTAATTGGAAAAGTGGGAGAATTGTGCACACATAATCCGGATAACCACACCGTCCGTTACTGGTGTGACGAATGACCGTCCTAAGTAGGCAACTGTTTCCCTTTGGTCTCGTTGATTTTGTTGTTCCTTAATTGTGTCTTTTGCATCTCTTTCTGTGCGTGTCTGATCTTTGTTTTGCATTGAGCATGTTGAGTGTTTTGAGGTTTCGCTGTGGGTGCTGTAACCAGGTGTTGTCTTTGTTTGAAATATGCCTGTACAAGTTAAATCAAGTTCAAATCGACTTCATGTTTATTGATTTTGTTATTGAAAGAAAACATCACAACCTTGTATCCTGAACAAGTAAACCGAAGGAAGAAGCTTATAACAACATTCAAGTTGGCCTATGAAACTCTGAGTATAGTACACGTATGGGCTGGTTACGTAGATACATTGGCCTGTACATGTAATTAATTAGGATACAACTTTTCTCGCAAGTAACGTAAAAACGTTCTTGTTGTCTTCTAATGTATTGTCTTCACCAATATCTGGATCATCACCATCGGTGTAAAGTGTTTCCATATTCAATACTTCAAAACCATTTCTCTCAAATATCAATCGAATTTCCTCTGTTGTTAAAGGGCAGACAGGGAATATGAATTTATCCACTTTGTAGTAAGATGCTCCAATGCAACCCATAATGATAAGGTACCCTCCCGGTTTGAGCAGCCTGGAAACATTACCAACAGCCCTTATGTACATTTCTTTATCTGACGACGCACACTCAAAGCAGAAACTTGAAGTGATGACGTCGAACACCATATCACTAATGCACTCATCGAGGAAAACATCTTCCTTCGTGATATCAATGAGGTGTATTCCGTTAACCTTTGACCTTACTTCCGCCTCTCTGTCAGCAATAGGAATTCTAAAAAGATAGAATATACATCTTACCATGAATTTATAAATATCAAGCATATATATATTGCATGGGCTGATTCATTGATATCATGCAATGTAATTGAGTATTTGCGGACTGCAGAGTTATTTCCCATTTGAGACGGTATCTGACGTAAAACCACATGGAAATAATAAGGTGACGTCCAATTTCAACCGTCATTACCCAGAGTTTAAGGACCGTTTCCATAGATTTTAATGACGTCATAATTACTCTACGTCAGATACCGTCCCAAACGGAAAGTAATTCTGGGTTTCGATTATAGGGAATATGGATAAGCGAGGCTATTCGTGAAATACAGTGGTCTGTTTTTTTTTTTTAATTATTTCAGGACAGGAGGGTCCTTACGGCAAGATCACTGAGTCGAAGCTTAAAAATTGTTAAATGCACGAGTGAAATGTGAACTTCTTTTCTTATTGAATTGTATAGGTAAGATTATTTTGTTCCAGAACATGAAAAATATCTAGATAACCAGACCAAATAAGACTGACTGCAGCGGAACATCAGCAAAATTGCAACACAAAATGGTAATAAGAAAAAAGGGACCTCACTTAAGGAGAAAGCAAGAAACTTAACAGATAACATGAATGGATTATCAATATACCAGACGGCGATCATATACAATTGTAGACGAATGCTTAAAGTAACGGATTACAACACTCAATCGTGTCAAAGTGTCATTTATTCCAAAACAAAGGCATTTTTGTTTATAAACAGAGTCGCCTTCTAACTATGAGGCTACACGAAACAATATGGTATTGTTATTCCAGGGGCCGTGTTGGTAAATAAAATGTAAATCTAGGACAAATCCTACTTTGTAAAAAGAAAGTCCGATTATGAAAATAAGTACACTGAAATAGATATAATTCAGATGTTAAACTTCCTGATCGATATTTGATATAAGATTATACACATGTACATTATATCTTCCAAAATGAAAGTAACCGTATGTGACAATTCTACGACGGGTGTTGCATGCAAGAAGAAGATTTTTACTCTTCCCGGGCACCTGGTCTCACTCCCATATCGGGAGTTCGCTTCTTTTCATGTGGTGGAGGTTATTGTTTGTTTGCTTCGGTTCCTGATTTATCCTGATTTCGTATGCCTTCATTTATGATTTTCTGAATTATCGATTTTGTGCTGTATATAGGGATATGGTCATTATCTATATTTGTCACAGCAGCCTCGGAGGTAAATATGGATACCTCTAGCTTCATTTAGCTTTACAAAACAATCACTATGTTAACCGAAATTAATTAAATAAGCATTGGGCATATGGAATGACAAATATGGATAATGACCATATTCCAATACGAGCAAACAGGGAAAAAAAACTTTAAAACTTGATATTCAACACATGAAATGGAAGACGACCAACGACGTCATGGAAGATGATAAAAAAGGAAAATAAATGTTGATAGGGTACCGTAACAGGTCAAATAAATCTTCCAAAAATCGAAAATCATATAAAAATAGATATCATTATTATTCTGCTGTCCACGGATTAAAGCAAGATATAATTGCCTTAATAAAAAAAGATTGTACCAATGCTAAAATCGTTATCCTGCATCTTTACGTAAAAATGTTGAAATTTTACTTAATTAATATGAATATGTAAAATATTTAATACCTTTTCATATAGAAGCAATTGTCTTTCTTTAAGAAGGATGCATACCTGTTTTCAGATAATTCCATCTCCAGTTGAATATGGGAGGCGATATCATTTCGTTTCCCATTCTTCCAGTCCTTTAGTATCGTTATATTCTTCGTTAAGTAATCGCTTAGAATGATACGCTCGACCCGTCTAGAAGCACTAAGGATTGACCAGATAGTAGGTCCTGTACCAACATCCAAAAGGTAACTACCAAAATCCAAACCTGGTAAAGAATGTATACTTGAAAACGATATGTATTTTGTTTTTGAAAATAATGATGTTTTTTTTTTTAGTTTTCTTTAGGCCATGCGGGTTGTTACTTTCAAATTTCCAAAGAAGTTATTCGCGCTCTCATTCAAAAATGAATTATACATATATCTCCTCGTAAGACTCAAATTGTGATCAAAACACTATAGATAGTCGTTTCTTCAAACGCATTTGAAAATTTCTGTCTACAAAATTTTCTCAAATTTCTAAAACCTTGGTCCTGAAGCATCATATCCCAACCATTTTGCTACGTCTTTCGGTATATTTAGGACAGAATTTTCACAGATTTTGGTCATATTACATTGTTTAGATTGAGGATCACTGACGAGGGTTTATTACAATTGCATGTCTGGTTCATGCTGTAAACTTACCTGCTCTAAAATGATGCTTATGAATTTGAAGACGTTAAACATTTGTTTGTTCTATCTCCAAAGTTGATTTTTTCTCAATTTTGTGCTCTATTGTGAGTGCTGTTGTGATCTCATTCATGTCACTCTTATGCCCTTTGTGGTGTGGAGCTCGTAAAAAAAGTTCCCCGCAAGGGGATTGACAGTAAGTGTTTTACTAGTATATGCTTTTTCCTGACATGGTCGCCATAGCACTTTCAATATAGACGTTACCCTAGACAGTGCATCTTTTGTAGACATTGTTTTCATTTTCGTGTTGAAGATCGAAACAGGGAATGCTTACTCTGCCCGGGCGCCTGGTCACACCTCTAGCTTGCTAGGGGTCCGTCGATGCTCAATTTAGTGCTCTTTTACTGGTCTTGTTAAGATCGTCGTCAGGATGTTTTTTTTTTCATATTTAGCTCGACTGCACATTAGTGCAATAGAGCAATTGCAATACCCCCGGCGTCGGCGTCGGTGACTAGATGATAAGGTTAACGTTAAGCTTCTATGTGTAGTTATTCTGATAGAAAAGTTTGTTTTATTTATGTCTTCCTTTTCTTAGTATACCTCGTCACTGAGGAAGTTCTACGGTCGATATGGGGAACTCGTCATATATTATAGTAACTTACATACTTTTTTGGCATTTTACATTGTTTAGATTTGAGGATCACTGACGAGGGTTAAGTACCCGAAACGTGCATGTCTGGTCCATGTTGCCAATTTATCTGTTCTTAAATGATGCTATTCAATTTGAAGACGTTTACATGATGTCCCACTCTCCAATGTGGTGGATGATTTTCTGTCTTAGACCATTTAAACCCTCCAACCACCGAATATACTTGTATCTCCCGAAAAAGAATTAATGGGATTAATATAAGACTTTATTCTTGTTTCCCTATCCTTGCAATTTATACATTTACCATTGTCATCATATATATGTGAAATTGAAATAAATACAGTTTAAACTATCTCCCGAAATAGAAGTAACCAGATGTGGCAATTCTACCGAATTGAAGTGACGGATGTTGTATGAAAGCACTAGATGCTGTCTGGTCTCACTCCCACATCGGGAGTTTGCTTCTTATCATATGGTGAAGGTTTTTCTTTGTTTGCTTTGGTTCTTGTTTTATCCTGATTTTGTATGCCTTCGGTTTATGATTTTCTGAATTATCGATTTTTTTACTATATATTGGGATATGGTCATTATCCATATTTGTCATATTCTAACAGTGGAGACTGAGTGCGTGAATTACGTTATTATAACGTAAATGAAACCAATTTTTCATTACATTTTTTGCACACCTTTTAAATTAGATAATCTAATGAGCATATTCATATGTGTGTTGCATCCCCCCTCCCTGCGCAATACTCTCTTTTTTGTATGGTCATCTTACAGTGAGACGGTTATTTTACACCACTTTTGTGCGCTCTTTGAGACCTCTGAAGGGTTGTGCGCATGAAATCCGGATAACAACAACGGTCGTAAATTGGTCTCGTTCGTTTATTTGTCATGTCATTTAAAACAGTGGAAGCTGCAAATAGATGATGAGTGTCACTGCAGTTGTGGACGAGGAGTCCCGAGGGCACTTGTAGCCAAGTTCGATCAACTTCGGTTGATCGCTTCATCAACGCATTTAAAAATTTCTGTTACCAACATTTCTTGAAGTTATGAAAATATGGCTCTTGTAGCATCATATCCGACCAATCCTGCTACGCGTTTGTGTACATTTCTGTACCTTTCACAGTCTTTGGCCATATACCATTGCTTAGATTGCGAATCACTGACGAGGGTTAAGTACCCGAAACGTGCATGTCTGGTTCATGCTGCAAATTTATCTGTTCTTAAATGATGGTATTGAATTTGAAGACGTTTAACATTTGTACAACTTAGTGAGTGTCACTGATGGTACTTGTAGCTAAGTTTGATCGTTATTTCAACGCATTTGAAAATTTTTGTTATCAAAATTTCTTGACGTTTCTAAAATATTGGTCCTGTAGAATCATATCCCATCAATCCTGCAACGTGTTTCGGTACCTTTTTGGACATAATAAGACAAAGAAGATCCTGACGACGAAACTTACAGAACTCACAATATATACTTACAGAACTCACAAAATATCGGGAGTTCGCTTCTTTTCATATGGTGGAGGTTTTTGTTTGTTTGCTTTGGTTCCTGTTTTGTCCTGATTTTGTATGCCTTCGGTTTCTGATTTTTGAATTATCGATTTTGTGCTGTATACAGGGATATGGTCATTATCCATATTTGTCATAGCACGTAATTGAGCATCGGGGTCCTCTAGCAAGAGAGAGGTGGGACCAGGTGCCCGGGAGGAGTAAGCATCCACTGTTTGACTAGCCGAAACTACCGTCGATGTTCTATCAGGGAACGAACTGAAAACATATATACATCTACAAATCATGCACTGTCTCTGGATTTAAGTATTACTCCAGTTCAGTCTTTCCCAAAACTCAAAAATCTAAGTAAAACTGAAATTAAAAAAACGCCGACTACAAGCTGAACTTGCCTGGATCACTAAATTACAAACTGCGTACCCCCTTGGTTTAAACGATCAAATTTACGGACAAGGAAATATTTCCTCGACCTCGACAAAGATCAATGTCTTTTCAATCCGCCCTGACGCTAAACGAAAGTTTAGGTCACACGGAAAAAGGCGAAACAGAAACCTTAGAAACAGAGCTAGAATACATCGTACCCTCAGAGATCTACTTATAATTGCACGAAACGGCGGCAGACATGAACTGCTTCATGCTCTCTCATCAATACCAGCAGTTCAATTGAAATCTATCTTGGATGAAGCAGAGGTTGCATTCTTAAGAAATACTGATTGATTCAAACTTAATATCATTGTTGCATTCGCACAGAATAAACTTTTTCCTGTCATTAAAAACATTCCCCTTAGAAGACGATTCATAAAAATTCCATTTATTAACAAAGGTTTCGATCTTCTTAACATCTCTAATATTTTTCGGGATCATCGCGTCCAAAGTGCTATTCCTCAATATTTTGAGAATTTTGAACCTCCTCTTATTTGTTACAAGTATAAAAAACCTATTCGAAATTTCGTATTTAACTATAATAAAGTAACATCAGATCCTAAAATTCTTGAATCAAGTCCTACTTCTTGAGAATGTGCAACTTCTGATTACCTTTATAAACCAGCTGGCCATATTGTAACAGGTGACTTTTCAGTTATCCAGGACAGGCAGCTCCGCAATCTTCTCAAGAAAGGACCTAAGTACAGAATTCCATCCAAGATAGATTTTATCAAATGTCGCGAAGAACTAAAGGAAGCCTTAGATAACTACACAAAAAGATGGTGTAAATCGGAAGGGGTCGAATCACATTCTCTGAAAGACTGGAAGAACCTCATATTGGATATTACCGATATTCGAATAGATAACTTCCACAAAAATCCTCATCTTTTCGAAAATCCAAGTTCTAAATCGGAAAGATATTTCAAATCCAAATTACGCAATTTACACGAAAAATATGTCTTCGCTCCTGCAGACAAAGCAGCCAACAACACCATAATCATTTGAAAACGTTACTACATATCAACTTTGGTTTCGGAACTTTCGTCTACAAACACTTATATCAAAAGCAATGAAAGTGTTCCTAACATTTTGAACAAACACAACAGTGAAATTTCTTCATTCAAGATCCCTATTTCTAAACTGGATCTTCCTACACTATACTGCATACCAAAATTGCACAAGTCTCCTTACAAATTTCGATACATTGCTAATTCTAGCAACTGCTCAACTACAATTTTGTCTAGAAATCTGACGTCAGCACTCACGGTGATAAAGGAACACGTTGCAAAATATTGTGAAACTGTTCTAAACAGGATTGATGTAAACTTATTTTGGTCTATTAAAAATTCAGGGGATGTGATTGACAAAATGAAATCGAGAAATTTTCAAGCCAATTCGATTTCTTCGTACGACTTTTCAAATATGTACACCACGCTTCCTCACGATAAGATTAATGATCAATTGTCCAAACTCATTAAATGGTGCTTTAACCGAGAGGGTAAAACTTATATTTGTACATCTGAATCAAAGGGTTTCTTTTCCAGTACAGAATACAAATCATATAAATCATGGACATGTAGTGACCTTTGTATTGCCTTGTCCTTTCTTTTGGACAACATTTATGTAAGATTTGGTGAGAATCTCTACAAGCAGGTTGTAGGGATCCCTATGGGTACTAATTGTGCGCCTCTTGTTGCAGATTTATTTTTATTCACGTATGAAAAAGAATTGATCCAAAATCTTCAAAAACAAAGAAAACATGATGATGTGAAATGTTTCAATGGTACTTCTAGGTACCTGGATGATATCCTTACTATCGACAATCCAGTTTTTGAAAAGTATAAAAATGTCATTTATCCACAGGAACTGACTCTAAACAAGGCGAACGTCACAAACACAGAAACACCATTTTTGGACCTGAATATCAAAATTATTAATGGAGAGATTCATACAAGGGTGTATGACAAAAGAGATGACTTTGGATTCAATATAGTAAATTTTCCCTGGCTTGACGGTGATGTTCCTAGATTACCGTCTTATGGTATCTACATTTCGCAGCTCATCCGGTATGCTAGAGCATGTACTGATGTTTTGGATTTTCATGATAGAAATTTACAAATAACAAAGAAACTTTTAGATCAAGGTTTTCGCTTTCACAAACTTGTCAAGACATTCTGGAAATTTTACAAAAATTATTGTCAACTACTTTTGAAATTCGGACCCATACAAGCAACAGAGTATATTACTTTGGGTATTTCGCAACCTGCATTTTATGGTGACATGATCAACAAAATTAGAGGGATCAAAGGTAGACAGAATTACTATCGAAAATGCGTCAGAATCATCAAACGCCTCTTATACCGTGGATATGATCCTAATGTCACCAGACGGACACTAGGCTTGGTACTTGACCAATCTACAGTCTTGTACCAGCGCATCCTTAATACTTGCACGCTGACTGACTGTGACGACGGGACTCCATGACGGGCCCTGTCCAAACCTCTTAAGAGAAGACAGGGCCCCGACCACCTGTCCTCTCTGAGTGTCAGTCGGACTCCTCGGGTGATAACATACATTAGCTCGCTACAGCCGACAGAGCACAGGTCGTATTACGCATGCCCTCTTTTTATATCAATTTACATATTCATCTGTGTTGCTTGGGCCCCTGCGTCTTGCGGTCTTGTTTGTGTGTGGTCATCTGAATGTGAGGAGGTTGTTTTACACCACAATTGTACGTTCTTCGAGACCTCTGGGTAATCGGAATAGTGGGAGGGTTGTGCGCACGTAATCCAGGATAACCACACCGTCTGCTACTGACGAGGCAGATGGCCGTCCTAAGTCGGCACCGTTTGCCCATTGGTCTCGTTGGTTTATGTGTAGTCATTTGTGTTTTATGTTTTTCTGTGATTTGACGTTCATTGTATTACTGCGTCTCTTTCTGTGCATGTCATTTTTGTGTTTTACAGTGGGTGTTTTGGGAGGTTGCTGTTGATGCTGCAACTAGGTGTTGTTGGAGATCCCCTCCTTTCTTAGGTTATGTCTATTTAGAAAGTGCAATGGCGGCCATGTCAAGGAAAAACAATTAAAACACTTATTTTGAAACCTCTCGCGGGCAACTTTTTTACGAGCTCCACAGTAGCCGGAACATAGATGTCTGGCCCAGGCTGCAAATTAATCTCTTCTTTAATTATGCTGTTGCATTGGAAGACGGTTTAAAATTTTACCACTTGGTAAGTTTATTGCTGGTGGACAATCAGTCTCCGAGGACACATGTAGCCAAGTGCAATCAACTTCGGTTGATCGTTTCCTTAACGCATTTGAAAATTGCTGTTATCAACATTTCTAGAGGATTCTAAAATGTGGGTCCTGTAGCATTATATCCCACCCATCCTGCTACGTGTTTCGATACCTTTTTAGACATAATAACTTTCACAGTCTATGGCCATATTACATTATTTAGACTGAGGATCACTGACGAGGAGTTTAGTTACCCGAAACGTGCATGTCTGGTCCAAACGTCTTCAAATTCAATAGCATCATTTTAGAACAGATAAAATTTCAGCATGGACCAGAATGCACGTTTCGGTTACTTAACCCTCGTCAGTGATCCTCAATCTAAACAATGTGATATTGCCAGCGACTTTGAAAACTATTATATTTAAAACGCTACCAAAAGACGTAGCAGGATGGGTGGGATTTGATGAAAGGTGTGACCAGGTGCCTAAAAGGAGTAAGCATCCCCTGTTTGTCTAGCCGCACCCGCCGTCGATGTTTACGCACGAAAATGAAAAGAATATCCACAAAAATGCACTGTCTGAGGTTATGTCTATATGGAAAGTGCTATGGAGACAATGTCAAAGGAAAATATTCAAAACACTTACTGTCAAAACCCTCGAGGGGAACTTTTTTACGAGCTCTACACGGCAACGGGCATAATTGTGACACAAATAAGTTAAAGAAGATCCTGACGATGATCTCAACAGCACCCACAAAAGAGCTCAAAATTGATAATCGACGGACCCCTAGCAAGCTAGAGGTGGAACCAGGTGCCCGGGAGGAGTAAGTATCCCCGGTTTGGCTAGCCGCACAAGCCGTCGTTTTTCACGCACGATAATGAAAAAAATATCTAAAAAAATGCACTGCCTAAGGTTATGTCTATATAGAAAGTACTATTGCGACCGAAACGTGCATGTCTGGTCCATGCTGCAAATTTATCTGTTAAATTCTGAAACAATGATATTGAATTTGAAGACGTTTACTATTTTTACCACTTGGTGAGTATCACTGCTGGTGGACCAGGATTTCCGGAGGTCACATGTAGCAAAGATCTAATGTAAGCCCGTTTTCAATAAATATAGAGGGGTGTCTTCCTAATTCAGCCTATGTATTACATGTAAGTGATACATATTGCCCTTGTCTTCTGTAAGGTAGATAAGTACAGTTCTTTGTAAAAATATGCACATCGCAAAAAAAAAAAAAAATCGTGCTACATGCACTTTCACAATTATTGTAAATTTTACCCTTTTTAAAATCTTTTTTACTATAGAAATCAAATTATTAATTTTCCGACATATCTGAATCAAATGGTTTGATTGGCAACGCGTTTAGAAATACTATTATTTCTATTTAAATCTGTTGAAAATTGCTCTTTTTACCTTGCGTATACCTCTTTTTGGACCTAAATATCAAAATTGTTAATGAAGAGATTCATACAAGTGTGTATGACAAAAGAGATGAATTTGGATTCAACATAGTGAATTTCCCCTGGCTTGACGGTGATGTTCCTAGATTACCGTCATATGCCGTGTGGAGCTCGTAAAAATGTTCCCCGCGAGGGGTTTGACGGTAAGTGTTTTGAATATTTTCCCCTGACATTGTCGCCATAGAGCTTTCTATATAGACATAACTCCAGACATGCATTTTAGATATTGTTTTCATTTTCATGCATGAGCATCGACGGCGGGTGCGGCTAGCCAAACAGGGGATGCTTATTCCTCCCGGGCACCCGATCCCACCTCTAGCTTGCTAGGAATCCGTCGATGCTCAATTGTGGGCTCTTTTGTGGGTGCTGTTGAGATTTCCGTCAGCATCATCTTTTACTCATGGTATCTACATTTCGCAGCTAATCCGGTATGCTAGAGCATGTACTGATGTTTTGGATTTTCATAGTAGAAATTTTAAAATTACATAGAAAATTTAAGGCCAAGGTTTTCGCTTTCACAAAGTAATAAAGACTTTCTTGAAATTTTACAAAAAATATTGTCAACTTGATTTTGAAATTCGGACCCATTTAACAACAGAGTATATTTCTTTGGGTATTTCGCAACCTGCATTTAATGGTGACATGATTAACAAAATAAGAAGGACCAAAGTTAGACAACTCTATGTTGCCAATTTATCAGTTCTTAAATGATGCTTTTCAATTTGAAGGCGTTTACATTTATACCACTTGGTGAGTGTCACTGCTGGTGGATCAGGAGTCCCCGAGGGCACATGTAGCCAAGTTCGATCAATTTCGATTGATCGTTTCTTCAACGCATTCTAAAGTTTCTGTTATCAAAATTTCTTGAAATTTCTAAAACATGGGTCCTGTAGCATCATATCCCACCCATCCTGCTACGTCTTTCGGTATGCTTTTTCGACATAGTAACTTTCATACTTTTTAGGCATACTACAAGCAGTTTTGCTATTAATTAAAAGTCTTTTCCATAAGATATATTTCAAATTACTTAACTCTTCATTGATTTCATTGTTATATGTCTTGAAAATGTGAATATCAAATTTAATGAAAAATAAAACAATTGGATTTACTTCAATCAATGTTTTTGTTTATGCGAAAATTTACCATTTTTCACATATTTTGCAGCTTATAAGTCTGACAAAACAAGATTGTCGTTACCAAAGCAACCATGAGTTAAATTTTGGATAAACAAGTATGAATAAATAATAAGTGCTTGGAGACTTAATTCTATGCAAAGTTTCATCAAATTCTATAGACCCACATGTAGCACCTATTGCATGATTTTTAAAGAGAACTGTACTTAAGCTATGTTCGCAACTAGCGGCAAAGGGTTTTTCGACAAGTTTCGCATAAGATATATTGCAAAAATTATGTTTGTTATGTATTGCCAATGCTTACTGTTACTTTTCAATATTTTGTACTAGAAGAATGAAAAATAAATACTTATACTATTCAAAGACTGTCCATCAATTTCAGCCAAAAAGTCAAGAGATGAGCCTGAGCCTTGAGGCTGAGATTTCTTTCCCCAGACAGGGTACTCAACCTTCCTAGATGCTGATTAAAAATGTAACTAACTGTGTTGAATGAAATGTAATTTACTTCTGCATCCTCTCTTATGATGCACTTTCACTGGAATCACTTATTTCACTTGGATCACCACTTGGATCACCTATCTGTAATCTCATACATTTTATGCAAACCATTTCTTTTCAAACATGACATTTCATGACATTAATTAAAGGTTTTTATGCATCTGGGCATATCATATGACTATACATAAAAAGTAAAAGCATGTCCTAAAATAATAATATTAAAAGGTCAGCTGTATTCAATCTATAATGCAAAGAATGTTTGTCAAACTACCCCTCCCCCTTCTGTAAATGCAATAAAATACCTTATCTAAGAACAATCAACGTATACATTCTACATATTAAGACAAATAATTGATTGCATTTCTCTGTGACCATTTGAACACTTTCGGCAAGCATGGTCTCCGATATTCATGAAATTTCACACATAGGTAGGGACCATTGAAAAAGGGTAAGTTTGCGCTAAATTTTATTTCTAGGTCATTGGTTACCATGGCAACGGCCTATTAAAAATGGGAAATCGACAAATTTGAGCTACTTTGAAGCTCTATAATTTAGTCTATAAACGACATTAATGCATCCTGAAGAAAAGGACCTAAAATTTTAAATAAGCTCTCTGATAGTGTCTGATATGGACAAAAGGGCTGGTTACCATGACAACAAAATTAGCTTATTTAACATATTGCATTCAAAATACTGTTTGTATTTTCCAATTTCCCTCCTCTCTAGATGGGTATATGATAAGGAAATGGAATTTATTTTATAAAATAAAATCAAGGTCACGATAAACCCACTTGTTGCTATGTACATAAGTTTTTGCAACTTCAGAGTTATTTCAAAATTTCATCCCGAGGTGATGAACAGATAAAAATTGTTGGAATATATCAAACACAAAGAGCTTTTAAAAAAACGTGATAAAATTATTTGGGACATATGTTACCATAGCAACATTTTTAGAATTATTTTTATAAAACAGTATGTTTTTATCCAAGGGAGTTCAAATTCGATATTAATAAAGATCAAAGTAAGCCTCTATCTAAATACAAGAAAAAACTTTCAAGAAATTCATGGTTGCTGTAGTAATTTGGCCATACAATCTCAAAATAAGCATTTTTTCCTGTTTTTTCTAAGCCTTTTCCTAAAAAAATCAAACAGGTTAACACAATTTCTTTTACATATATGATAAAGCAATTACAAGCTTTATTTTAGATTAAAAAATTTTCAGATTACTTATCTTTGGATGTCCCTATCCAAGGACTCAAATTGGGCCTATGTGCAATTTTACGCAATCGTTCCAATAGCAACGGGCTATTTCGTCAATATATTTTGAAAATCTTTCATGTAATGAAAGATCTACTAGAATACATTCATTAATTATCATGACTTTGACATTATTTGAATTAGAATTCAATGATCTAGGAAAAGGAGAACTCTAAATATTGTCAAAAATTGATTTCATATTTGCGATTTGAGTTCAAGTTGCCACAGCAACGAACACAGACTTTGTTTTAATGTGGATGCTTATGTTTTATTTGCATAGACAACGTAATTTATCATTGAATTTTGAAAAATTGCCAAAAACCACTAACCAAAAGACCATAAACCCAATATTATGATTACTTAACATGAACGAGCAATGATAGGGTACTGTCAATTCATCAGTGTTTGCTTTAGATAATACTGCATAAATGATGTATTTGACATAAAAAATACGTCCAAAAATTTTTTTTCCAATATTTTCATGGCAACAAAATGCAATATTAAGAAATGTTTATATTATTTTTTTTACTTTTGGGTCAGGCCCATCCTTATGTATAAATTTTATCAAAATCAGAGACATGACGTGTCATGCGTCCTTCATCAAAGGCAAATGCTTACAGAGAATAGCTATTAAGAAGGACCAATAGTCGGATGACGTCATCAATTTTCCATGACTATGATATGGATTGGGTGATTTGATAAAATTGATTGATTTTCAAGGTCAAATGCTGAAGCTCAAGCTCAGAGGTTAAAATAAAAGAAAACTTGTGGAGAAAATTCTAAAACATCTCAGAATGAGATACTATGAAAATCCAAGGTTTTTATTACTAGGCTAGGGAATGCTATGCTTCGTGTCGTCTTGTGCATGAATCTCAGAATGCGTTTGAGTTTTCTTTATATACACGTAAAAAGTTATCAAGCTCAATGATCAAAGTCATTACAATGAAATTGCCTGACAGTGTATGCTTAAAATTATTTATATTTTTTTTATATTAAGGTAGCAAACCTGCAGTGATTGGGATAAGCATGCGCCCTGCGCCATAGTCACATTCAGTTCTAAAATGGCACATTTAAATTTTACTTAGTGCGCCAATGTGGCGCATTAAATTTTAAACAAATTGACCCTTCCGATTGCGGGAAAAAATGCAATATTTCGTGACGTCACAATGCTTTTACCATGTGTTTACCTCGGACAAACAAGCTTCGAACCTCGGTCAAACATCGAAATTGCATTGTGACGTCATGAAATTTCTCAAATTTTTCCCGCGTTCGGAAGGGTCAATTGTGGAAATCTTCCATTCTTTTATTCAACATGGTTATGACTTCACCATATTCACTTATTTAAAGTTCTGCATGTGATTTAATTTGTTTACTTTTTGTATCAATTGATACACCAGACAGTAATTTGAAAGTGTCATTAATTCAAAACACCTTCATTTCCCATTGCAACAATTCTTATTTCAAAACTTTATACATGTATGTACATACAAATGGACTTCGTCACTTCGCCACTTCGCCAGTTAAGACGAATTGTGGACTTAATTTGTTCATAAAACGCAATTTCTAACAAAGTTTTTGTCATTATATTTGGATATACTGTGGTTTACAACATTTTACAGCAGAGTGCGCTTTGGGGGGGGGGGGGGTTCAGACAAATTTTGAATTATAAATTCAGGTTAAAAGCATGCAACGAATCTTAAAGACGATCTTTTGAGACTGTTTGGGTCAAATGCTTTCCCCTATTTCCCATGTTTCAGTACAAAAAGTCCGTCTAGACATTTGGAGCGGTGGGTGATGCAGATCTATATATGTTCTTGCTTATTTGTTTGTTTTTGTTATTGGTTTTTTTTTTCTTTGGAAAATTGCGCATGGCACATTCATTTTCAACAATGGCACATTCACTTTGTAAATGTCACATTGATGTTCCAGGATATGGGGCCATTGTCACATTCACATGATTGCCTATCCCGATCACTGAACCTGTATAAGTGATAAGCTATAGGTTGCAATATATCTTTTTTTTTCGAGGAAAAAATGGGGGGGGGGGGGAGGGGGGTTGAATATCATTGTATCTTTACTATTTATATGGATACATATAAAATTTTCTTTACAAATAAATTGATCTTATGGATTAGAATATATCAACAACCATTTTTGCATGGTTTGACCTTAATTTTATTGTTTTATGTGCGATTTATATGGTACTGTTGTGTATTTTTATGTTATTATTCATGGGGTACATGAAGGCAAAATGGCGAATATTTTCTGAAACTTGTCTATACTGATGAAGTTTTTGCTCTAAATGAATTCAGATATTCAGTATAAAGTGAAAACTCGAATGTCATTTGTGTAAATATCAAGGAAATATTGAAAAGCTTCGAATTTTGATTGTTTATGGCATAAACCGTTAGAAATGTAACGTCCGCTTATTTCTGTTTATGGACCATTATGCTCATCAGACCATTGAATATATAAAAAACCTGGATTGAGATGAACTCTTGTTGTATATTTCTTCATTTAGGATACATTGATCAATTAAAGCAATTTTAAATAGCTTTTGACCTTGAATCCCTTAAGTATTCGTCATCCTTAATATCGATTCTCTGTAAGAACCAAAATATTTTGGAAACAGCATGTCATGGATTTTCATGATTTTCTCTATAAATGGTATGTATAAAGCCCTGAATACAAAAATAACAACTTTTTAAAAATAAATATTCCGGTTGCCATGGAAACGAGGTCTGTCTATTTATAGCACTAAAAAATAGTCAAATAAGTCATCTTTGGTTATTATGTTGCCATGGATACCATTGTCAGAGTTAATTGGTATTAACAACTTATAATCTTTAAAACCTCTATTTTTAGAAAAAATAACAAATTTTTGACATTTCTTTCAATTAGCCGGATCCTATCAAATCAAAATCAGTCAAAAATTGCCATAGAATAAGGTCAAAATCAAGGCCTATTTTTGTCCAATTTTTACCATTTTTAAGCAAAAATAACACAAAATGTCAGGCTGATAACACAATCACTGTTGTCAGAACAAAATATATTTCATGTTACAAATATAATCACTAAAGCAAAATAAGTGGGACCTTGTTATGTTTTCCTACATTTTGAGGTCAAAAATGGTTGCCATGGCAACGTTTCATTTGACACATGATGACTATATCTTTTCAAATTGATTTTTAGCATGGTTTAGATAACTTATATTGCTTAAGCTTTATGTAGGGACAACAGAAGATATTATTCTTTATTTGAGCTTTTCCAAAATTTGTCAAGGTCATTGACTCTAAGTTCAAGGTCAATTCAAAATATAGGTTCCAATTTCAATAAAATTTGCATTTTTGTTGTTATTTGTTGTTACTAAATTTAGGCTTGACTGTCATATATTTGTATAAAATATACTTCTTTCTAAAATTAGGACGGATAGATGGAAAAACATTACAATTTTTTGTTCAGAACATTTCTTCTAAAAAAAATAAGCCCCAGGCAAAAATCATGATAATCTCACATATTTGACCTTGAAAATTTTTAAGGTGATTTTTAATCAATAATGCTCTTTTATATGCACTTATAAAAAATTGATTAAAAATATATAACGGACAGCTGAAAATTTACCAGTAAATTACTCTATGTGTAATAGCACTGAACAGAATGTCACCATGGTAACAATTTTTTATACCCTTTTTAATGAAATTGTGAAGAGGTCCCACTCAAATTTTAACATTTTCTTAAAGATCGAGGATTAAACTTTAAAGATAATTGGCAGTAGAAATCAAGTTAGCCTAACATTTCAGATTATTTGCCCTTAAATTTGAGCAAAATCATGTTAAATTAGGGGCTTTTTCGGTCTGAAATTGTGATAATATATTTTACAAATAATTATAATAATAGGCAATTGTGTTAAGAATTGATAATAATGATAAATTGTTATATCAAACAAAAGTAGATGAATTTGACTCTTTATGCGCACCCATATTTCCCTTTTAAATATTGATGATATATTTTCAAGATGAATATAGTAATAATTGACAATTGGATTGAAAATTGATATCTCAATTTTGTGCAGCCAATAACAAAACGGTACATTTCTTTGTTTCTGAAAGGTCTATCAATGGTATTTTTAATGACATATGGATTAGTATATAGAAAATTAATATGCAAAAGGTAGTAATGTTTAACGTCTTCAAATTCATTAGCATCATTTTAGAGCAGATAGATTTACAGCATGGACCAGACATGCACGTTTCGGGTATTGAATCCTCGTCAGTGATCCTCAGTCGAAACGATGTGATATGGCCAAAAAGTATGAAAATTGTTATGTCCAAAATTGAACCAAAACCGTAGACGATGGATGGGATATGATGCTACAGGACCCACGTTTCAGAAAGTTTAAGTAATTTTGAAATCAGAAATTTTCGAATGTGCCGAAGAAATTATCAATCGATTTAAAAAGGTCAACCGGAATGGGATCCATGAGACTGTAATGGCACCAGGGGTCAGGTATACGCTAGGGTCTTGGATTGGTATGCTAGTTTTGAAGCAAAAGTTATCATTAAAATTAACCATGGAACTAGAAAATACAATGTTTTATTCACGTTATGAGTGCTGCATTGATATGCAACCACTTATCATAAAATTAAAGGGGAATAACTCCACCATATTAGCATAATATATCACCATATGACACTAATGTAAGCCCATTTTCAATAGATATAAAGGGTTTTCTTCCTCATTCAACCTATGAACCTATGTAGGTTGTCTTTAATGAGTGATACATCGTTGCCATTTTCTTCTGTAAGGTAGAAACTCTTCCAACAAGAAATAAAATTGAAATATTAAGTTTCTCTATGTTCGCAACTAGCCGCAAAGAGGTTTTCAACATATTTCGCATAAGATACAGTGCAGCAAATATTTTTTTATCATATTGTCTATCTGAACTTTTATTTTCTATATTTTGAACTAGAAGAATTAGAAATGAATGAATACTTATAATGTTCAGAGACTGTTCATCAAACTCAGCCACAAATTCGTGGTCTAAGGAGTCAAGGGATGAGCCTAAGCCTGGATGCTGAGCTTTCTTTGCCAAAAGAGGGCATCTCGCCGTCCTTGATGTTGAATAAGTATGTAGCTAGCCTTGTTGAATGAAATATAATTTGCTTCTGCATATTCGTTCATGAATGCATTTTCACTTGAATCACTTATTATACATCATCATTATTCTGTGCTCTCATACAATTTATGCGAACCGTTTTTTTCTTTTTTTAAACATGACATGTCATAAAAAATATCATAGTTTTTTTATGTATCGGAGCATATCTTATGACCTTACATGAAAATATTAGCATGTCCTAAAATGTTAATCTTGGTCAACTTCATTCAATCTTTTATGCTTAAAATGTTTGTGAAACTACCCCTCCCCCTTCTGTAAATGCAATGAGTTGGTGCACCACGCATCATTTATTGACCTCATTCCTTTGAAATACCTTGTCTAAGAAGGAGGACTGGCCTTTAATTTTTTTACTTAAGGTGGCTCCACACACATACCCCCCAAAAAAGATTCTCTCGTTTAATATTCCAGAAACTCTCAGAATTTAATAATTGGTATACAAGATTAAAATTTGCAAAGTATGAACCAAATCGAACTTACGTAACTGTTTTTATGATACTTTGAAGTTTGGCGGTATTTGGTTTCTCTTCCTTCGTTGTCAACGTCGTTAATTTGAAGAACATATGCTAATTTTTAAAATATTTGCTGAATTTATTAATGTTTTTAAGCTTTAATTTTATTCTCAAACTTTGTTTTCATCTTTAAACAAAGAAAGTGAAATAAAATTTAAAAAAAATGGAGGAATTAGTTCAAATTGAACATCATATATCTTTTTTGACGGTATAATTATGTCTATTGCCTGACATTCTATTGTTCGATTTTCTTTAAACATATATCAAATGATGAACTATTGTTTATGATTCTGATGCAATCTGAAAAAATAGAAACAATCGAAAGTAAGTTATGAACATTTTTGTAACCCCACCCCCTTAATTTTTACGTTGCAATCCATATTCATTCGACGTTATATTGACGTCAGTGGTAAGTTGAGTTAATCAGCGTACGGCCACAGGGATTTGTAGGAATTCCGGTCTTACGGAAACCGTACAAAGCTTCTATAGTGTGTGCATATACATACGAGATCACTGAAATGTCTAAACGACAGAGAGCCACCCCACCCACTCAAAGACATTTAGAAAAAGAGAGAGTAAAAGCGGGAGACTTGTGTTTATTTGGTAAGGATTGAGCAGGGTTCTCAATAATCTTTAAACAAGGGGGCGATTTTGGAAAAAGATTTTGCGATTCATAAAATGTCTTTACTAAGAAAGGAGGCGTCGGTTTTCTCTGACTTTTATGAATAAGAAATTTTAAAAGTCATATCAGGCTACATGTCAAAGTCAGATTCAGGAGCGAATCAAGAAACACAACTACAGGGTGCACAACCAACTTTTATTCGAATGACTTGCGATATCTGACGAATTAAGGGTATTGACGGGTATTTATACTATCAATATATAGGCTCATATTACACTCTCTATATTTAAAAGAGAGATTTCTCCATTACACACATCACATACACAAATTAACAGATTGGATTTGTTTTCATTAATTTGCTCAAATTCAGAGAAAGGTCGCCCTTATCCTATTTCGTCGACCCGGATAAGGATAAGCATTGACATCGACCCATCCCCATGTTGATATTTGGCTTCATGAATCTTTTTAGAGAATTAGATAGAAGGAAAACAGTAAATGATTTTTTTTATAGGTACTTCATTCACCTCGCTCGTTCTCGATTGATACTAATAATTCACTCACTTAAAAGTTTCAAATAAAGAAACTTCATACGATAACTTTTCGCTGCAAAGTACAAAAGTTTACAAAATTGCAGAAACATTCTTCTGATCATTGATAATCAGAGATTCAATACTTGAAATATCTGATCCATTATATCGCTAAAATCTCCAAGAAAGAACTTTTTACATAGTTATAGTAATCGTTTCCTATTTGATTTTGTTTCAAAGCAACAAGTTGTTGAATTTCCGATGATGACGTAATATAAAAAAGAAACGTTTACAGCGATACCCGGGGTTCTCATTCATGGGATGTTTTCGTATGTATGAATTATACGATAAATCTTACTAAAATCAATTACTATCAGATTATTAATTCTATTTGAAATCCGTTTAGAAATAATTGAGATAGAAGAGTTTATACGCCGAAAATTCGGAGCGCTCTAGACAGTGCACAATATTTTTTTGGCGCGATGTTATGAAATCCGTTTAGAAATGATTGAAATAGAAGAGTTTATACGCCGAAAATTCGGAGCGCTCTAGACAGTGCACAATATTTATTTGGCGCGCTGTCATGACGGCATAATCATAGTGACGTCAATATCCTCGGTAAGCGAGCCTCCAAAAAGACTGTATATTCGGATACTCTGTGGTGCCACCTTAATATTCTTTCTTTCACTTAATGGTGAGATGACCCCGGGAAATGAATTTTGTTCTCTATATAAGGTTGAAACAACTAAAAGATCCAGATTTTCCACGTGACCAGTTTTGGACACCCAAGCTCCTGCCTCATAGTGGAGATTCTCTAGAAGCTGATTGGATAATAATGATGGATGGTCATATCAGATAAAAATGCATGAGCTTGACTCTTTATGGACATCATTTTTTCCTTTTAAATATTGATATATTTTTAGAATAAATACAATAATTGACGATTGGGTTGGATTTTTAGGTCAATTTTGTGCAGTCCTGACACTAGTTGTATACATCTCGGATTAGAGATAGGAATATCATCGGGAACAGGTACATTTCCTCTTGGTTTCTGAAAGGTCTATCAATGATCCTTCAAATGGTATACAACTTATCAGATTTTATAGAGAATTGACATGTAATGGGTACACCTAGTAAATTATAGAAAGGTTAACATTGTCGCCTATCGAAAACTATGTAGTTGTATCTACTCTTGATAAACAAGGTCCTGTGGAACACAAATTTTACCAGTGACTATGTCATAAACACGTTTAGAAAAGTAATACTTCAGAATGCTAGACTTTTTCGGGTATATGAGTGGATGAGATAACCCTGAGAAATATAAGTAAAATTACAAGATGTGAACATGTCATGTATCAAAGGATGTACTTGTGGAATCATTTTAAACGTCTTCAAATTAAATAGAATCATTTAGAACAGATGAATTACAGCATGGACCAGACATGCACGTTTCGGGTACCAAACCGGCCTCGTTGGTGATCCAAAATATAAACGATGTAATATGGCCAAAGAGAGTGAAAGTTATGTCCAAAAAAGTACCGAAAGATGTACAAATGTAGCAGGATGATTTGGATATAATGCTTCATCAACGTTTTAGTTATTTAAAAAAATTGGAATGAATTGAAGAAATGATCAAACGAAGTTGATCGAATTAGGCTACATGTGTATTCGGGGACATGTGAGGACACCTGATTACCAGTGAGGAAACAAGGTTGGTAAAGCATCAGCCACGTTCACATAAGTTATTCTTGTTTCTGCGAGAACGTATGGAAGTGTTCCAACTCTATACCTTCCCGATCTGGTAACATATGTATATATTTTTTAAAATAAAATTTGCAGAGAGTGAAGGGTCGATTTAGTAGCAGATCCAAATAAAATCTATGTTCAAAGCAGAATTGGAAAAATGGTGCTAAGATGTTAACCTCCTTTAATTTCGATGACATTTTAATGAAATGACAAGTTTACGAAATAGGGAAATTATATTTGTGAGGTAAAATTGATAAAGCTTTTTTCAGGTGACGGAGCTGGAAAGAAGTGATGAATATATACAAGAATACATTGAAAACATCATTGTCACGGGGAACGAGTTTAACAGCTCCACGCTGCGACAGGATATAAGTGTTTATCACAAACGTAGAAGACATGTTTGTAAAATCATAATCTTATATGAAATTTGTGGACGAGTAGTTCCACATGATGAATTATTTTCGTCAGCTGACTTGAAATGTGCATGTAGTAATTCGTCGTTTCAAATTCACATAAATTGTCCTAATGGATTAATTCTCAGAAGACATAGCCGGGTTCTGTCCTTAAATTTCATTGGGATACATTTTATTTCAAGTTTGGACAATATGGAACTTTTTACCTTCTAGAAGAAAATTCCAAACTAATTTTCACAGTAGTGGTACTTATTAAAATGATTTTCTGATACAGTCTAACGTATTTTAGTAGCACCCTCTCGTTTCCAATTTTGAATTTGCTCAGCAGAGAGTGTGCGACTCAGGAGTTTGTGTAGGATCGAATCAGTAGCACAGCTTCATGAAATGACATAGTTTTATAAAATCTACGACCAACATAGCATTGGAGGAGGATGCTTACATGTTAACTTCCTGTAATTTCTATGAATCAGGATGTTTTTGAATGAAATGACAAGTTTCCAAAATAGCATAATAATATATATTATGTCAAATTGATAAGGACCAGAAGAAGCTTAAATTAGACGAGAGAGCCGGAAAGGAGTAATTGTTACACTTATCCAGTCACGGGAATTAATTGTAACTGCTCCATACTGCAAATTATTTCGATTTCCTCAAATTGAATCAAATATTGTCCAAATAATTATGGCTCCATTTTTTCCAATTTGTTGATAAGAATAATTAACCCAGTCTTATATGTTTTATACATTGTTAGATATACTATACATTAGAAAATACCTTGAAATCCCTTTATGTTTATGAAATCATAAAGTACATGTAAGAATTATCTTACAACTTTTAAATCAAAAGGAACAATTGTGGAAGAAAAATGATAAGGATATTCATTTAATTTAAGATACAATATGATTTTCATTTGATGAAATTGTAATAACTTACTAGATGCGAAGTATTTCTGCAAAGAACCCAAAACAAAATTAATTGTTCGGCCTGTAACCTTAGTCGGCTCAACGCTTCCATGATAAGTCTCAAGAAACCATTCGGAGTTGAAATTCTTGTGATAGTCATTCGTTGTCTCCATTGTACCACCGTCCTCTTTGGCAGATGAATAACAATGAACCATAAACGTAGTAACATTACTGATACCTATTCAAAATCACACAGTCAGTTATTAATAAAACTATCGTACAACATATATATGAGATTACCAACCTAAATTAACCACACCTATCCTCACACGTTAGATTACCTTACCTCACCTTTTCGCATCTTGCCCCCCCTGGAACGGAAGGGCAAACGAATAGGAATCGTGTTTATTCATCCTTCAGCCCGAGCCTCTGTAGCCAATGTCATCAAAAATATTTACAACAAACTTGAAGTCAATATCGGTAAAAAATTCTGTTTCTCTTACAATGTCCTTCCTTTTTCTAGCTTAGACTTGCAAAAACATAACAAGATAATATTTTAGAAAATAAAATGAAGTAGACATGTCTGTAGTAAAACGATATCTGATTAGTCTAGCCACAAGTACTGAAATGAAAGAGAAATACATGTAATAGTAATACGACAGTATACCAACTCTATGCCTTCTTGAATACAATTTTAAATCAATTCGCATGCACCAGACACGCGTTTGGGATACTTTAAAAATCCTCACCAGAGGAGCTTCCAGCCAAAATTCATTTCAGTAGCGCCCTCTGGTTCTTTTTTTTTCCATTTGAATTTGTGCATTAATTTACCATGCTTACAGAGAGAGAGAGAGAGAGAGAGAGAGAGAGAGAGAGAGAGCAGCTCAAAATTTCTTGAAGGCGCGATATACTTACTTAACTTACATTTATGATATACTTACTATATATTAGCCGCAGAAACGGCCAACGACACTTGGATATTTGGTTGGTAGGGGTGTGTTGGCCGCAGGAAAGTACATTGAACAAACCCGGGACCCAAATTTAGGATATGGCCGGCACGAATCGGCAAATTTTTTGGGGGATTATTGACTGTGTCTCACTTAAATAAAATAAAACTAAGCGATCGGCAATCATATTTTACCTTGTTAAGCTTTAATATCAATGATACGGCCGGGATTCTACTTGCCTCCGCTTCGTCTCTTCGAATTCAAGCGCCATGTTGTAAGTTTACACTCATGCGTCAGGTCAAACACGTGACACCACGAGGTTGTTTCCATAACAACGTCCATTCATATGGATCGAGGTGTCACGTGTTTGACCTGACGCATGAGTGTAAACTTACAACATGGCGCTTGAATTCGAAGAGACGAAGTGGAGGCAAGTAGAATCCCGGCCGTATCATTGATATTAAAGCTTAACAAGGTAAAATATGATTGCCGATCGTTTAGTTTTATTTTATTTGAGTGAGACACAGTCAATAATCCCCCAGAAAATTTGCCGATTCGTGCCGGCCATATCCTAAATTTGGGTCCCGGGTTTGTTCAATGTACTTTCCTGCGGCCAACACACCCCTACCAACCAAATATCCAAGTGTCGTTGGCCGTTTCTGCGGCTAACTATATATATATATATTCTAAGTTAACTTAAAATTATCATAATACATGTATATTCAAGGACTTTGTCCTTAAAGGAAGTGAGCGATTCTCAGAAAATTTGCAGGTGTCCAACCAGAATTATACTACCATGAACACCAAACGTAAGACAATTATTACTTATATTTCCATTTACAAGTACTAAATATCAGTCAACCTGTTTAGCATTTATCAAGAGCGTGCTGAATGTTATAATGTCAACAGTATTTGAACGTTGGTAAAGTTTCCGTTCTATCAAAACTAAAGCGTGACGTCAAAATAGGCAACCAGAAGTATAGTTTATAAACCCCTTTGCCTATCAGGTGCATGGCTACATGTATGCTAATTATCTTTCTAAATATTTATCATCTTAATGTTAAATGTCCTAAAGTTGTTTTCTCATGTACATGTAAAAAAGGAAACCAAAATTTAAATTCAAAACATAAAACCAAAGGGAGGTACTTAAAACATTTGCCTGTGTCAGAAAATTATTTCGGCATTTACAGAGCACCACTGATGAGGATTTACTATCCGAATTACATGCCTGATGAATACATTAGAAACTGTTTGAAATTTTCTTCAAATAGGTATAATGTTGGAACACTTCCGTACTATTATTAGCTCCTGCTCGGGAAAAACTGAAGACATTTCGAGAAGCCTTGTTAGGGGTCCGTCGATGCTCAATTTGGTGCTCTATTGTGAGTGCTGTTGAGATTATCATCAGGATCTTCTTTATCTCATTGGAATCAACATGAATCATGAGATGGATTAGTTTCTAGTATCCATTATAAACTATATTTTACATCCTGAAATATTCTGTCTCTCAGAAGATTTGATATTATACAAATATGGACTTGGTCGAGGTCATTATTTCATTATAATGACCCGATGATATATGTAATATTGACCGAGGCCGACATAATGACCGAGGCCAAGTCCTTATTTGTTATATTATATAAGGAATAGTTAGACTATATATTATCAAAATAATGATACAAAACAATATCTACACAAAAGTATTCAACAATTAATTGCACTTGTTTGTGAAAAGTATATCTAAACTTTTAATATTTAACAAAATAACTAAAAAATTTTTTTTCGAAAATAATGAAATCAGGACAAATACCACACAGAGTCATTATCTTCCGTCAGCGGTCATTATCGGAAAATAATGACTCGCGCGTCAGCCAATCAGAATGGACATTACATCTTAGTTATATATTATATATTAATAATACGGAAATGCTCCAACTCTATACCTTCTTGAAGGAAATTTCAAACCAAGGTTCATGCACCAGACACGTATTTCGAATATTAAATTCTCATCAGTGATGCTTCTAGCCGAAGAGCTTTTCCAAAGCCGCCCAAATTCATTTTACTAGCGCCCTCTGTTTTTTAGATTTAGATTTGTACATTTACTTAACAGAGAGTGCGCAATTCCAAATTTCCTGTAGGGTGGATTAAGTAGCATGTCCAAATAAAATCTATGTTCAAAATGGCATTGGAGGGATTTTGTTAAGATGTTAACCTCCTTTAATTTCGATGCTGTTTTTTAATCAATTGGCAAGTTTCCGAAATAGTAAAAAAAAACCAACTATAATTATGATGACAAATAAATAAAGGAACAAACCAAAGCTTTCTTTCAGGCGACAGAGCTGGAAAGAAGTAATTAATACACTTTTTAAAATAAACATCAAGTCAATCGGAACGAGTTTAATTGTGACGCACTGCAACAAGAAATAAGTATTTATACTGATAAAACGGAAGTGTTCCAACCCTATACCTTCTTGAAGAAAAATTCAAACCAATTTTTATGCACAGGACACGTATTTCGAAATTTGAATTCTCATCAGTGATGATTCCAGATTTCTTTCCTGTGAGATGAATATTAACCAATCAAATTTTGAATTTCTATATTTCTATTTTATGGCACATTGAAACGTTATTCCCCATCAATGATGAGCTTGCTGATTAATATTTATTCCCTGTAAAAAAACTTAAACAGCCGGCCACGGCATGTCATGGATTTTGATAAAGCTTTCTGTAATCATCATATTTAATGTAAAAACAATGAAAACAAACCATATTGGTATATTTGAACCACGATTACCCATCTTCATAAATCGCGGGTCCGATACGTCCGTCGTCCTACTCTCCCCCTTGATATATTTAGCATCCCGAGTAAGAATATAAAAAATGTCATTTCATTGGACGCAGTCAGAGCGGCTAACCCAATCAAATCGCGTCTTACTGGCGGTGCGTTTACATAGAAACAACAATGGCGGCCTCCAGTGACGGAGGCAATACTTGTAGAATATGTCACGAAAATCTGCCAAAGAAGTACAGACGATCTATTTTTTTCTGAATCTTTTGGTGTTTTTTCACAACTTACTCAAGTTCTTGATATACAACCACACTCTAACGATGGATTAAGTTCTTATGTGTGTGGATTTTGTTTTTCGAAGTTGAACAAATTGAGCAAAATCGATTACGATCTTGTAAACAAGATGGGAATGTTGCAAAAAGAGAAACAAGATTTAGTATTGCTCCTTCGCACGAAATATATGACATCAATACCAGCGAATGAAGATCAGAAACCAAGATCATGTGTAACACCAAGAAAGAAGTTTGATTCTAATAAACGAATGATAAAACATTCCCCCACCCCAAGGAAACTTAAAATAAGACCTAATGTTGGAATCAGAACCACTACACCAAAAAAGGCAGGAGATAGCTGTACTGCCAAGCCAAGTGTTAGTTTTAGACCAATAGCTCCTAAACCTGTAGCCAGTGGAAACGAGGGTACTGTGAAAGCACTGGACCATGAGGAAGAAGTCAAATCACAGAAGCACATTGATTCTGGAAAACAATTTATTCAGTGTTCCCCACAAAGGATACAAATACGAACTCTCACAACACATCAGACAGACAGCAGCACCCCACCTATTGCGAAGTCTAACAACTACAGACCTATAGCTCCAAGGCCTGGAGGAGGGGATGTTATAAAAACAGTTAGCCATGAGGAATTTGTCAAACCAAAGAGGCGTACAGACAGGTCCGGGTGTAATCGGGAAAAAACAAAAAACACAGTGCAGAAAAAATCAGAATACGCAGTGTTTTTCAGGTGTTTTTACCTGAGCCATCCTAGAGCGACTTTACCTGTAGTAGGGTTTTATTGGGGATGTTTATTACCTGAGCCAATTAACAACTCCCCTCACCTAAACAGGACACACAGATGTATTGTCACCTTTCTAAGGAAGAATTTTTATTGTTAAAAAATTTACTTGTTTAAAATTTTATTTATTCAGTAGAAATAAAAAAAAAAGAAAAAAAAACTCATCAAACTTTTTTTTTTCATATATTGAATTTAAGTTATCCCAATTTTTATTATTTTATTATTCATATTTAATTATATTCATATTCATTATATCGTTTGAATTAAAGTTATCCTTATTCATGATTTTCTAATTTAAGAAGAAATTGTATGGGTAAGTAAAAAGAAATGAAATAAAATTCATATTCTTACAAACTTATTATTTTGATTTTATATATAAATTTCTTTTAAAAAGGAAGAAAAAAAAATTGAGTAACTGGAAATAGAACAAAAATTTCATATACAAATAGGCCCAAATTATTTTGATTTGTTTACAGTTTACCAGTTTAACTATCTGACAATATACATAAAGTTTATAGATGAACCCCGTCTTTGCATACATGTACAAAGCATACATGTACAAAAAATGTATGTGTCAATTCTAGGTTTAAACATTTTTATTGAAATAAATACATTGTGTATTTGTACTTTATGTTCGGCCATGGACTCCGATCTATTAATTTTCAAAGAAGTCGATATTCGAGTTTGCAATCGCTCTCCTCTTGTTTCTCTAATTTATCGTATTTATTTTATGTAGACCCGGCCAAATAAAATTCATTCTTTGTTTCCCAGACACCGCCACGCGCTATAATTTTTCACCGACGAGACGTACGTATTCATGAAAAAAAATCCGTCATGCATAGCTTCCGGTCGCTGGTTACTATCTATCTATCTATTTATCTAAGGAAATAACATTGTCTTGTAAATCCGTCTTTAAATAAAAATGTTCCAACGTACAATCAGTGCGCCGTGACAAGTCATTTTACGGCAACGTCTAATCTGCGAGTATAAGGTGTACGATAGAATAGAACGCTGTCTTAAAGACTTCATTCACGCATTGTAAATATTTCTAAAGATTATCCACGTTGACGATTCAGAGCTAATGGCCATTTGTCGATAAAAATTACATGTATTAAAAAGGCCGGTCTGTTCGCGTGCGCAATACATTTTGTTTGCTTTTTATGAATAGTTATTATTCACTTTTTCCGGCCTCTATTTTATTCTATTCGTTTTACTTTATTTTTATTTATCTATTTATTTTTTTTTTGTTCGTCGTACCCCAAATAAGTTGAAATTGAAAAATCAAGAGAGAGAATGACAATAAAATATCCTATATAGTACTGACTTATTCCAGACCCCCCCCCCCCCAAAAAAAAAAAAAACCAACAGAAATTCCCGACTCACAACACTGTCTGCTGCTTTATAGTTCTAAAAACGGTGAATATCCCATCCATTGATTTTCTTCTAAAAAAAAAAAAAAAAGGGGGGGGGGGGGGGTTCGGGCGGGCGCGGTAATGCAATTATATTTTACAGGTACGCAGGTACGGTAATCTTCTACCTAGTCCAAGTATATTTCTGGCAGAGGGGTTTCATTTGTTTTTTCTTCAAAAAAAGGGGAGGGGGGGTTCGGGCGGGCGCGGTAATGCAATTATATTTTATAGGTAAGCAGGTACGGTAATCTTCTACCTAGTCCAAGTATATTTCTGGCAGAGGGGTTGACAATCAACTTGTTTTTCACACCTTTTTGGCTGACTGCGCACAGTATAACGACCGTCTATACATGTCTTGAAAATTTAGAAAAGGGTTCCCTTCGGCGTTACCGGTAGGGGACTAACAAAAGACGGGGGGGGGGGTGTAGGTAGTTGACCATTGCTTTTGAATAGGACCTAATCGTTTAATTTTGTAGAGTCTTGTAGTCTTTTGTAGAGTTTTGCAGAGTTCTTGAAATCTTCCAATTAAATGTAGGACATTTAGGGATTTTTATCTGTACAAATAAAAGATATAACGTGCGATTTTATCGGACCCAAAATTTTTTTTATCAGCAAATCCGCTAAAACCAATACATTTCACGAACTCTGCTTCTACATTTACAACACTAAAAAAATCTTACTATTCCGCCGTTTTAGGCCTGGCCATTCCTCGATTCCGCCACCTTCTTACTCTTTTTTGGAGGGAAGGTAGACTGCGACTTTGTTAATAAATTAAAAAAGCATATCGAAAAAAACAAAATTACCGGCCCGAAGCGCCGACGTAATATTCGCTATTTTATTATAAAAAATATTATGAAAAAAAAAATGCAATTGCAGAAATATTTAGATGCCGCAAATACATTTCACGTAACTCTCTCTTTCATTCCCTAATATTTTACAAAAAAAGAAAGGGTAAAGTGTTGGGGGGATTGTCTATTTATCATGTTTATCTTGATATTGAATATCTGTCGATACCACGACTCTCTTTCACACCTGTACGGCTCACTGAACGCCACTTTAATAATCTCCGGCGACGTAGACGGCACCAACTAAAATAGCGTAGTCGCCCGACTTGCCAGGTTTTGAGAACATAGTATTGGTACACCCCCCCCCCCCCCCTTTCGTATTCGATGTACTCCATGCTGTAAATTCCTAGTCTGTGGGACAAATACACGATTGAACGTCAGTGAAATGTCCGTGATGGTTTCAAAGATCAATATATTATATCAAAGGTCCTATTTAGACGGGAAGTTAAAAGATGATAAAGTCTACGGTGTCGTTTAAAAGACATAAATACCGCGCTGTGTTTATTGATTTATACCTGGTTCCAGGTGTTAAACGTCTTGTAGTCCACAGCAAGCTTGTATTTACCAGAGAAACGGCTTTTGTGGCTTCCACCTGTACTACGCACGTACGTTAATCTCATTTTCCGTCGTACTTTAAACATGTAGACCGTAATTTTCCTTCATTAAATGTATGATGAAACGTGTTACATTATCAAAATACATGTGTACATTGTATATTTCTATATTGACATACCCCCCGCTACGAGAAAACGTTTACATGTATTGCTTGATTCACGTCGTACCGTCACGTGTCATAAGTTTATCGCGTAACGATATAAATGTTGTTGTCAGTCAAAAAAAAAAAAAAAAAATCTGAATGTTACAGGAGCGCAAAATAATTAACCCATCTTTAGTATTTATGAAAAAAAAATCGTGACGTTTTTTACTTAAAAATCTGGGAGAACTTGATATACAAACACTTTATGACTGTTTAAACGACATAAAATATATATCAAACTCCAGTACCCCGGCCATAATTGTGAGGACTCTAAAATTTATAATTCCCGTGTTTTATCTAGTTCATATTCTGAGGCGTGGGAAATCATTGTCCGGAGAAGTCACCTAAGCTAAACAGATAATCGGATTAACGCAGGGGTATATGTTGCTTGCACAGGCAGCGTTACCGGCTGAAAGTATTGGACAAATTCATGAGGGGGGGGACACTGACCCTGAAATCGATTCTTTGACATGTTTGAAAAATATGTATCAATTCTAAAAGCTTTTCTTTAATTGAATGAAATTTTGTATAATTACAAAGTACAATATTTTTTTTTTTATAATCATTGTTTTGTTTTTATGTATATTTTTTCTTTCAGATATCCATATGTAAAAAAAAAAAAGAATAAGAAAAAAAAAGAAAAAGAAAAAGATAATTATGTATAATTATAAAATGATTTTATCTTATATTTTAGCATGTTTTAATTTCAGTTTTTGAATGTCCAATATGTGAAAAAAAATAAAAATAAAAAGATAATTATGGATATTCAAAAGAAAAAAAAAGTATAATTATAAAATAATTTTATCTTATATTTTAGCATGTTTTAATTTCAGTTTTTGAATGTCCAATAACAATAACTTCAATTTATTATAAAATTAGTTGATATTATAAAGTTTAAATTATGAAATTAGAATACACTTTTATACATGTTAAAACTTCAAGTGTTTGTTAAGTTTTGAAAAATAAACAGAAAACAGCCTTCATACATGTAATGGTATCTAATATTTCCTTCTAGTATAAATGCCACTACCTGGCCTTTTGTCAGGGTAACTTCCACACCTGAGCGACTTTCACACCTTCCATCAGAGGGGCATATAGCAGCTACAGAGGGGGATGAAAGTGACAGAGGGGGAATACAATAACACTGTGTTTTCTGATTTACCTGTAGAAAACACCTGAAATAAATACACTGCGTTTTTTGTTTTTTCCCTATTACACCTGGACCTGTCTGTATTAATGTAAACTTATTTTCACCTAGTAAGTTAAAGGTAAGAAAAAAGAAAATCTAAGAGAGAAAGACAACAAATGCAAGAATGTTTTTGTTGGCTGTAAACACATACAAGTATGAAGTATCAATACCATTTATCATGCCCTGTTCACATGAACATGATGAAGAGTTTAATGCGCATTTTGCCATTTAATTCGAATTAAAATAATGAACATCAAATCTAATGGAACAAATCTAAAGCTAATTAGATTAATGCACATTTTAATGTGAACAGCGCATTAAGGTCATCCAAATTTTCCTCAAAATTTTGACACTGACATGAAATAATTAATTCAAGTACTATATATCTCTTATATACCTCTTGCTGTCTCTAAATAGGTACTGTACCAGACCAAGGGGAAAACAAACTCAAGAATAGTTAAGGATGCTGATACTGTAAAGCTTGTGAAAGCCTTGTCAAAAGGAATGTCTAAACAGAACATTGCAAAGATGGTGATTAATTCCAAACTGAAAGACGAGATTTCAAAATGTGTCTTTAAGGAAATCAACAAGGAATTGGAAACTTTGATCTCACCAAAATCTAGATGTGTTCTAAGGGGAGTGAGCAGTGACAAGATAGCTGTTTTCAGGTTTAAGACTTTGCTTTTTGAGGTTCAGTTGCACGCACCCATATTATATAAATGCCTATCCATGACTTTGAAGGACTCTCCTATTGGGATGGCAATGACAGCCGCAATAATTTTGAAGAAAAGAAACATGCACATGTCATCTTTCCATCACATTGTTTCCCAGATTTTAGACCATGGAGGAACATCAGATGAAGTATGTATATCTTATAGTTATGAACCCTAATGCATATTCCTAAATTGTTCAATTTGCAGGATGAATTATACAGAAATATAAAACTATACATACCATGCATACTGTCAATTGTAAATAAGTCTATTCCTTTTTATTTCATAGTTTATGTAAGAATAACAGAAGGAATTTTACTATCTAGTTCTACTTGGTAAAGTGTTTTAATGTAAGATGTTGCTAAAAAGTTAAAAGTTTCACCAAATAATTCTATAGATTATTTTGATATACATTAGTGAGACAACAAGTGTGAACGGCAATTATTGCTTCAAGCTACTAATGAGTTTCTTCTTACTGATGTGACTCTTGGGAAAATAGTTCATTTATATTGATAAGGATTATACTTGCTAGCAATCTAAAGTAAATGTGGTGTATGGTGTTGTCTAGAAATTCTATGCATATGAAAAATTGAGTACTATCTATAGTATGTTATACATCTACTGCTGTTTACATTTACTGTCTTTTCACTTTAACTAAAATTAATTACTTTTAGTAAATTTCAAGGCAACTTAGTGTACAATGTAGCTTATATTTTCAGACCATTTCCATTCTTCATAAGCTTGGTTTATGTGCATCCTCACAGTCAACATCCAAGAAAAGATCAGAACTTGTTGAACGACAGAACTTCCATGTAAAATCTCTTATTCTTGACGAGAAAGAATCCATAGAAAAGAGCCAAACTGATCAAGGTATACTAGCTATAGATTTGAAATCTGCTGATATTGTGGGTGACAATTTTGATATTTTGAAAAGTCCCTCAATGATGACGAAAGAAAGGCAAAGAAAGAGCTGGCATTGGTTTTTGCTTATTGGACTTGATAAACGTATATTGGATAGAAATCTTAGTCAAGATCAACTAACTACTTCAATAAATGATGTCAACAATGGAATATTTATTCCAAACCTTGATGAATGTCATCTACTGGAAGAAAATTTTGTTTTCCATATCATGAAAATTCTAGTCAAGTATGTTGGATGTCTCAAAAAGTATGAACCATACTTACCAAGACACATCACTCATCCATATCTTGAGCAAATGTCAAAGAAGTCTGATTTTGCTGTTTTGGACTTGTTAGACAAAAATGAAAACAAGTCTGAGGATATGATTTCTATACTAGAACATATCCACAAAGAGTATATCCCAATGACCATGGATGAAAGTCGAAAGGTTATTAAAAAAAAGGTCTTTGGTGGTGATGTGTTAACAAATGAAAGGGCTTATTCTGCCCAGTTGGCTATGTTAAATGGCTCTTCAGATTCTGATAGGCTGACTGGAGTTATTCACAGGCCTGAGGGACTACATCGTATGATGAACTTATGTCTGGTAACCATTACTGCTTACCTCTGTTACCAGTTTCAAGTTTCAAGTTCAAAGCATGTGTAATTTTTGGTTCGTGATGTGTGTGCATTTACTAGAAACAGAATTATACCTGCAAAGTTATTTACATAATACATATAAAATGAATGAAAAAAGCAAAAGAACTATAAATAGTTCAAAATTTAAAGCAAACATTACAGTTTTACTGATTTAAAAAGGTCAAGGTTATATGGTCAAACTTAAGGTCAAATAATAAGGAAATGTGTATTGAATAAAAAAAAGCCTGTGTTTGTGAAACACGAATGCCCCCGGTGGCATCTTTGTTAGTATGAACACTATTTTCTGTTAAGTACATGTATGTGAGGTCACTATGTTAAAAGGTCAAAGGTCAAGGTCACGAGGTCAAAAATTTTGGTATCAATGGAAAGGTCTTGTCACAAGGAATACACATGTGAAATATGAAAGCCCTATCACTTCCCATTCAAAAGTTATGCCCAATGTTAAAGTTTTTGAAAAGAAGGTCAAAGGTCAAGGTCAAGGTCACGAGGTCAAAAATTTTGGTATCAATGGAAAGGTCTTGTCACAAGGAATACACATGTGAAATATGAAAGCCCTATCACTTCCCATTCAAAAGTTATGCCCAATGTTAAAGTTTTTGAAAAGAAGGTCAAAGGTCAAGGTCAAGGTCACGAGGTCAAAAATTTTGGTATCAATGGAAAGGTCTTGTCACAAGGAATACACATGTGAAATATGAAAGCCCTATTACTTACCATTCAAAAGTTATGTCCAATGTTAAAGTTTTTCGGACAAACAGACAGACAAACAGATAAACAGACATACAGACAAACAGACGGACAGGCCAAAAACTATATGCCCCCGAATCTTTGATTCGGGGGCATAAAAACTGTAAAAATCTATCCTCAAATTTTAAAATGCCATTAGTCTTGATTAATGCTAGATAATGGATGGAACTTTACTTTAATTACACATGTTAATGAATGTAAAATGTACTAACACCAGCTGTTTCCTGAGATATGGAAATCTTGAACAAAAGTGTCTCATACTAGATGTATATTAAAATGGGAAAAGGGGTAAAGATGCTATCAATTCAATGTTTCCATATTCAGTTTGAAATTGACAATTGCATGCATTTAAATTATATTCATTTAAAAGTTTACATGTTTGTTTGCTTTTAGAATTCTTATATTAATCTGTAGAAGCTGCTTTTTTATATTAATGCTTAATAAAACAGTCATGCATGTATCATTATTGGCAGAAGATCAAGCTTTTTCCTGCATGAAATACTTAAAACAGATTCAATGCCATTACATCCAGTAATTTGGAATGAAGTCTCATAAATGGAATATTAATTTCATCTTAATTAATATGTGTATCTATGTTGATGGGCCATATCTTAAGAAAGTATACAGGTTTCAATGAGCCATGTTTCAAATGTATTGGATTTTGGTCATGGACCCTGTCCTTCCCAATCACTGTACATGTACTTCATGTACTTACACATTCAAAAATCATCTTTGCTATTGCAAATTATTTTGGAAAAAACGTGAAAGTAATGTAACATTTTTATAAATGAATACTTATTTCATTGCAGTTGGTATATCAAAAATTCTACAAAGAGCAATCAGCTGGAGATGTTGGAACTCTTTCTCAGCTTAGAAATGTTACTAGAAGATTAGATGTGCATGGGAGTGATGATGTGATAAAAAGCTACAGGTATTCTGTTTAGATTTTACTCTATGTTCTATGTAAAAAAATCTATTAAATAGTTATATAAGTTGAATTATGTACATTGATGCTATAGATTTTGCTGGTTAAGCATCAGAAGACTACATCTAACAAAAGTCAAGTGTTACGTCTTCAAATTCATAGTGTCATTTAAGAACAGAAAAATTTGCAACATGAACCAGACTAGCAGGTTAAGGTCAAGGTCACATATTTGTGGTCATACATCAAGAGGCAATATGCATATTTTTGAACAATTCTATTTTTGACATATTAATTCCAGAGATTAGAATAGTAGTACGAGGACAATTAAGTCATACTTATTTAAAATTTAGATCCCATTTTGCCTTCATCGAAGATTGCTTGGATGCAATGGTTACAGGGGCATGTTTACACCTGCTTGGTTTGGAAAGTTTAGATTCACAGCCCACTTCAAGACAAGAGTTGTTTGAAGCCATTCCTGACAGTGATAAACTTAAGTACATCAAGGACATAGCCAGGGACATTCTTGATAAATACATAAATATCAGTCAAGGTAGTGATATCTTCTTTTTCAAAATTTATCAATAATGTACATGTATCATCAAACATTTGATAAGCTTTTTTTATGTAAAGTGCACTATGGGTTTTTTAAAAGATCAATGGTCATGATAACAATGGACAAATCTAATGCCGTGTTGAGACCATGTACATGTAATTATTCCGGCACATACAAAGTACAAGCTAATGTGCTCCCATGGGCTCTGAAATATATCTTCTTTCTTTATAATGCATATATCTTTAATATCAATTTGATGTTGTAATCTGTTCAACTACAACTGATCTATTTTTGCTATATACATGTACTACATTTAAGAAAAAATTGAAATTTCTGGAAGTTCTGGAAAATAATATTGTAAGTTCTGGAAAATAATGCAGTTTAAAATGCTTATTGTATGTATGTTATTGATTTCTGATGAATTATTAGATGTAGATCCATTCATAGATGTTTGAAAAAAAAGATAAAGGATTTTTATCTCTACTTTTCAGACTTGCAGGATATTGAACAACAAGTCCAGGAATTAGATTTAGAGACGTTGCATCTGAAAAATATGTTTGATCCGAGCACTGGAATCTACACTTGTAGTGCATGTACAAAACAGTATAAAATTGAGGGGTTCTTAAAAAGGCATCTTGTTCAAAAACATGGCTGGCAAGGTGTCACCAATCTTCAAAGAAGTGAACAGACAGACAGGGTTGCAATTTACCATTCTTCCTTAATGAAATGTGCATTACTGTTAAGAGACACAAATGATGCTTATAAGATGGGGGATGGTGACAGAATTATGATGAATGCCAAATTTCAGATGCTGCTGTCTGGTGTAGGTCATCATACCAAGTATCAACTTTGGTTGTTTAGATTCTTGACTTTTGGCCTCTGTTTATTGTCTCCAAGGGAGAAATTTGAGTACAAATGGAACTGTACGACAAACATTTGTGGAGGCATTGGTCGGAACATTCCAAACGATAATTTAGTCGAAATTATGGTTCATCGACTAAAGGAGAAAGTTAAGTTACAAGGGGCTAATGTGACCTTTGATTCAGCCAAAAAATCTGCATTGTCATTGCAAATTCAAGATGAAATTAAACAAAACTTGATGAGGGAACTTCAGATGAAACCAAAGAGTAGACATAGACCAAAAGTTGCAAAGACATGTGATATTGAGTTGATGATTGCTGAATTACGAAAGGCAGATGTCTTTATTCATCATTCTGACAGAAATTATGCACATTTCTCAAATTTCCAGGATTTATTCAGACGTGTCAAAGTGAATGATTTACATAAATGGATTTCAGACCAGAAACAGAGACTGTCATATGAACTTATCTGAATTGGGTCCCTAGAACTTGTCATTGACTAGAACTGCCCTTAACGAATTATACCCCATTTTACATGTTTATTAATGATACCATGTGTATGAAATATGATCTCACTGGAGTATTTATACTTTCATGAAAAAAATAACATTGAACATTATGTTCTTCATAATCTGGCATTAAAGAAGTCCTGTTTAACAATAGCGTGTATGTTTCATTTTGCTGATTTGCATGATAATGTGCATGCATTAGTGACTGTAAGTGGAAACTAAAAGTAAGGTCATATATACATGTAATTATGATCAAGGTCAAATTTAGGTCAAAGGTATTATAGTATCCTTTTGATGTTTAAATGTCATATGAGTTCATGTATGACTACTATGTGACATTCAAGGTACATATTCATGTATGTATGAAGCCATAATGAAGGAGATCAAACTCTTTCCTCTGGTTATATGTAAAGTCTGTATATTGACCATCTACACTTTGTATTAATATCCGCAACATGCTCATTAGTGCACTAAATCTGGATGCATGTTTTCCATATATGTTCATGGCACTTGCTCATGACATGGTAGTGAACATTTTCTGGTCTCTTAGTAAATGAGTATGAGGTATATGAGCTTGAAGCTACTGTATAGACCAATATGTCAATGCATGGATCTGTAGGATGTTTTGACACCTTTGGGAGGCAAAGCTATGATACTTGACATTAAAATTTCATTTTTCTTCATTAATTCCTACCAAACATGCCAAAAACATATCTCTAGAAAAGATCCTTGCATTTCAATTGTATATGTACCATTTCACAAACTTTTGTTCAAATATTCTTTTTTCTAAATTTTACCTTGGTGACATCACCAAATAACTCATTAAACAGTAGGTCACAGTAAATTTATATGGTATTATCCTGTCAAATACACAAATTTGAAGGATAGAAGATTTGTGAAATGGTACATAATCTAGAATGAAGTAAGACACAATTGATCTATGGAGCATAATTCATTTAATATCATGATAACATGTAACATATTTAGTAACACTTTCATCACATAGTGGAAGAAATACAGTCAACATAGTCAAGGGATGTCATAATCTGAATCTGTGTCTGAACTAGAATCATTTGCATCAGAATAAATCCAATCTTTTTGGAATACATCATTAAGTATTTCAAGGTCTTTGTCTGTTACAGTTCTTTGCAGTGCAGTGTCATCATCTGAATCTATTGTTACATCTTGAAATGCTCTATGAGTACCTGGGCAATCACTCCTTCCACACTGACATTTTTTTTCACATAAATCACAACAATTGTGTGAAGGAGTCACACTTGTTTTTTCGGTAACATATGCAGTACATAGCACATTACGTCTACACTTTGAATCTTTAACCATTAGCAAAAGTTCACGATCTACTAGTTTCATATGACCTTTATGATCTTTGTACAAAATGAGTTCATGTGAAAAAGAACCATCTCTACCGGCTCGTCCCATTTGCTGCACTAGAGTATCCATTTCTCGAGGTATACAATAGTGCACAATGTTATGGAGACCATGGAAATTTACCCCCATCCCAGCAGAATTGGTGCATATCAAAACTCGTATATTTCCAGCAGTAGACATATCATTTCGTATTTTCTCTTTCACATCTTCAGGGGTTTTACTGTGGAACATTTCGTACATAGAGGAATCTCCAAAGTTCTTCCTAAATACTGAATAAATATTTGCCACTGTGGATATTCTTTCGCAAAACACAACATGCCTTGGAAAATGTGATTGATGTTCTTTTAAATCATTGATTAACCAGTGGAATGTTTCTTCAAGATTGTCATTATTCGGGATACAGAGAGCAGATATTTTAATATTACTTCTGTCTGGAGATTCACAGATCACTTTTGCATTTGCTTTGAAGCACAAACTTTTCATTATTTTACGTCTTTTTGTTGGTGCCGAAGTAGCTGTCAGTGCCAAAAACGGTATATCTGGTCGGACAGATCTCAGCTCCCCAACATGACTGAACATCTCTCTAAATGCTTCATCTGTCTTACTTTCCATACCCCTGCAAAGATACATGGTAATACAATAAGTGACATACATGTAATTGTCTTACTCTACATTTTGATATAAATCAATTATTTCTAAAGCAATGTTTAATGTTTGTGTTTAATAAGCTTGACCTTCTTTATTCAAAAGCATATTTATAAGGATGCAGAGCACAAAACCATCACCCCCTCCCCACCCACACAGACATTTGGTTGTGATCCACCTGGGTTTAAATTATCAACAACATCATTTTTCTGAACTTGTTTTTAACCAGGATATTTTTTAAATATTTACCCAATAGACAACTGCAATAGCATTTTCCATTCGAATTGGATTCAGTATTAAGTAACTGCTATTTAAAGAGAGATCCTTACCATTGTACGACAGTATGTGCCTCATCAACAACAATTAATTTCAGTCTTTGGCCATAATCTGATAATATATTAGTCCATTTCTTCTCTCCAACAACTGCTTCAGGACTACCAAATATAAAATCGAAACGCCCATTTAGGATATCCTCCTCCTCGCACCCATCCCTTCCTATGTACGTGGCTTTAAATCCGAATTTGTTCAGTCTTTCAGTTTGCTCTTTCATTATTGCCACTAAGGGGGCGATAATGACAACAGCACAGCCAGGGAGAACCACAGGCATACTCTCGTAAATCAACGATTTACCACTTCCTGTTCTAGTCCCTACATAAACATCTCTTTTCTCACAAACGGCTTGAATTGCATCTTCCTGATTCTTACTTAATTCCGCGATATTGTATTTCTGACATATTTCGTCGAAGTTTCTCATGGAGGCCGCCATTGTTGCGAGTCAAGCGCATAAGTAACAGCCATTCTGATTGGTTCTTTCCCAATGACAAACAAGAGAAATAACTCTGTCGATCCGCTAGATGGCAGTAAGCCAATTACCAGGAATAAGTGCTAAATATATCAAGGGGGAGAGTAGGACGACGGACGTATCGGACCCGCGATTTATGAAGATGCGATTACCATGATAACGGGGTCTTTCTATTTGACACCCACATATATGTGAGAAGTAAGACATATTGTGACATTCTGTTGCCACGGAAACCATGGTCAAAACTTTCTTTATGGACACAAAAACTTTTCTTTGTAAGTTCAACTCTAACAAGAATACCTTCTTTTGAGAGAGTGTGATAAGGTAGTTGTATATATTTAGTCAAAATATGTGAAAATGAGGCAAAAATAAGGTATATTTATAGGGTATTTTTTGTCTGTTTTGGACTATTTTGAAGGCTGAAAACCATATTTTGGCACACGTTATGGATAGTTGATGTTACCTTGACAAAATCAATGTTCATAGCTGGAAAAAAAGAACAAGAATAAAATTTATGATGAAACTCACCATTTTATCAGGAATACCAATGAAAAACCGTTGCTATAGCAACTTGGAATCAATATTTCTGTATAACGCATATTTAAAAACATTGTTTTCCCAATTTTTGAGTCCTATGCTTATGAAATAGCATACCTGTATACAAATTACATTTATCATTATCACTTGACCTTCAAATCGTTACAAGGACATCTGTCCAAATCTCAAGGTCATTTCTAACTTTAGACTCAAATTTACACAGAAATGAGGATTTTCAATTATTTTGAATTGATTTCTCTACTTTATTTAATTAGATATTTTGATTTTTGATATTTACAGATGAACAACCTAACAAGAAAGTAGAATTCATCACAGTTTTGTAAAATTGTATTTCACTTCTACAGTATGTATGATGTACCTTTAATAAGAGCATAGCATTGAGATTTTCTAATTTTTTCTTGTAAAATATGTGACATTTAGTTGGGTCTTCAATGAATTTTGATAATTTTGATACTCATTTTTTGTAACGATACCAGGCATACATTTTTAGAAATAAGCTTTTTACTTACACCATTGTTCCAAATATTGCCATGGTAACCAATTTTTAAGGCATATAAACAGAAAAACCCAATTTTACATAAATTTCCTTCGCTTCCTAGGATAAAACTATTCAGGTAGGAGGCAACTGTAATTCAAATCTTGTGCAACTGCATTATTACTCATGTCAAAAGTAATGAGATATAGGTAAAATCAGGCCTAAATTGGCCCAAAATAGCACATTTGAATAAGCAATTTTTCTTGAAATTGAAGCAAACTTACATGATATACAGAAAGAAGGAGCATTGGATAATCGAATTATATTGATACCCGTATACCAACAGCAAAACTCCTAAACACCCAGTGCAAAAAAAAAACCCCACAGAACATACATCCACAGAAAGAGACGCAAAAGGATCAAGGAACACCAACTAACACCATAGAAAAATGAAACGCAAAAGACTACATGTACACATCAACCAACGAGACCAATGGTCAACCGGTGCCAATTTATGACGGCCATCAGCCACGCAAAAAGCAGACGGTGTGGTTATCCTGGGTTATGTGCGCACATCCCTCCCACCGATCACTCTCGCGAAATTAAGCGACATAATGTCCTCGCTAATAAAAAATTAGGGTATATGTAAAGTATCAAAGACATGGTCAGTTCCTTTTAGATTAAAAATTAGAAAGTTCTTGTAACATGAAGTCTATACGTTAAATATCGAATCCCTGCCCTTATAGTTAAATAGTAGGTCAAAAGTGAAGGCAAATGTCACTTGGACAAACGTCGAAGTCTCAAATGGAAGGTCTGGTCATGAGGTATCCACATATGAACTATCAAAGCCATACGATTTGTAGTACATGGTATATATTCCAGGTTTTTTTTTAAAGTAGGTCAAGGGTCAAGGTCAAAAGTCTTTGTATCAAATTATAGGTCTATTCATGAGGTATTCACATGTGAATTATCAAAGCCATACCATTTGTAGTATATGAGATAAAGCCCAGGTTAAAGTTTTTTAAAAGTAGGTCAAACATCAAGGTCAAGGTCACTACGTCAAAAGACTTGGTCCCATATGAAAGGTCTGGTCATGAGGTATCAACGTGTGAAGTATCACAGTCTTACAATTTATGGTTCAAAAGATATAACCAAGTTTTTAACTTATTAATTTTCAACCCCCACCCCTTCCATTCGCTAAGATATCTCGAAAACGTCATAAAAAACCCTGTATTACATATATATACATATATGTCATAATGATGTATCACTTGAATTATATAAAATTTGAAGGCATTTCATGGAGAAATATATTTTATAATTTCTTTTTCAGTATTTTCCATAAAAATCGAAAAAGTCGGCAAAAGGCCAAGGACAAGGTAAAGAATTTGGTACCAAAAGATGCGTTTTCTCAAGATACATGCACATTCAAAATTTGGCAGCCCTATCATCTCTACTCAAAATTTTATACCCTTTTATACCATTCCTCAATTTATAACAATTTATACCATTCCTCAATATTTTGAAAAATTGAAACCACCTTTTCTTTGTTACAAGTACAAAAAACCTATTCGAAACTTTGTTTTTAACTATAATAAAGTTACATCGTATTCTGACATACTTGAATCGTGTCCTGGTTCTTGAGAATGTGTAACTTCTAAATATCTCTACAAACCAGCTGACCATGTTGTTACAGGTGACTTTTCAATTCTCCAGACAGGACCTTAGAATAGAATCCAATCTAAGATAGATTTTGCCAATGTCGTGAGTTGCTTACGGAAGCCTTAGATAATTATGCGACAAGATGGTGTAAATCAGAAGGAGTCGAACCGCATGCTCTGAATGACTGGAAAAAGCTCATTTTAGATATAACGGATAGATAACTTGCATAAACACCCTCACCTTTTTCAAAATCCACGTTCATAATCAGAAAGATATTTCAAATCAAAGTTAAGTAACTTACATGTAAAATATGTCTTTGCACCAGCCGATAAAGCAGCCAACAATACCATTATCAATTGAAAACGTTACTAAATATCAAATTTAGTTTCAGAACTTTCGTCTACTAATACTTTTATCTAAAGCAATCAAAGTGTATCTAACATTTTGAGCAAGCACAACGGTGAACTGTCTACATTCAATATCTCTCTTTCTAAATTTGATCTCCCAACACTATATTGCATACCGAAACTGCACAAGTATCCTCACAAATTCCGATTTATTGCTAATTCTAGTAACTGCTCCACTACTATTTTGTCTAGAAATCTGACGTCAGCATTTACTGCTATTGAAAAACACGTAATTAGATATTGTGAAACTGTTCTAAACAGGAACATTTTAAATTTAGTTTGGTCTATTAAGAATTCAGGGGATATGATTGACAAAATTAAATCTGGAAATTTCCAAGCCAATACGATTTCTTCATATGACTTCTCTAATATGCACACCACACTTCCTAATGGCAAAATTAATGATCGATTATCTAATCTCATTAAATGGTATTTTGATCGAGAGCGGAAAACTTACATTTGTACATCTGAATTGAAGGGTTTTTTCCCTCGTCAGACTATAAATCATACAAATCATGGACATGTAGTGACCTGTGTAATGCCCTGTCCTTCCCCTTGGACAATATTAATGTTAGATTTGGCGAGGATCTATACGCGGATGTTGTAGGGATCCCTATGGGTACTAACTGTGCTTATCTTGTTGCAGATTTATTTTCATACACTAACGAAAAAGAATTTATACAAAATTTTCAAGAGCAAACAAAATTTAATAATCTAAAATGTTTGAATAATACTTCTATGTATCTTGATGATAATTCTAACTATTGACAATCCTGCTTTTGAATTATATAAGTAATAATAACAAATATGGATAATGATCATGTATATTACAACATCAATAATTCAGAAAATCAGAAACCGAAGGCATAGAAAATCAGGATAAAACTGGAACCAAAGCAAACAAACAAAAACCTCCACCATATGAAAAGAAGCGAACTCCCGATATGGAGGCGAGACCGGTGCTCAGAAAGAGTAAGCATTTCCTGCTTGCATGCAACACCCGCCGCTTCAATTTGGTTGAACTGTCACATCCGGCTACTTGAATTTCGGAAGAAATAGTGCACAATCTTTGGTTGGATGGTTCAAATGGTCTATGACGGAATATCATCCACCATTCTCCAGAGTGGGACATCATAGTGTATGACGAGTTCCTCATATCGACCGTAGAACTTCCCCAGTGTCGGTCACAAACATATCTCTGACTGAGAAGCTTATCTGAAAGACGCCTAGCTCTCAGAGAACAAAATCCGTATATTTGGTACTTGCTCTGGCATAGCGTATCAAATGAGGTATGAACACGCCATAAGCAGGCGATGAAGGGATGTTGCTACTCAGAAAAGGAAAGTTTGTAATGTTGAAATTGAAGTCGTCACGTTCGTCCTAGAGTGAGGTGTTCATGTGACTATCAGTGTCGTAAGACAACATTATGTCCAAATAGGATGCTTAATGATTTGTTTCTGTAGTTTCTTTGACTTCAAGCTCCGAAGGATAGATACTGCTCAGGTAATCCGCGAATTTTGGATTATTGATGGACAACACATCGTCTATGTATCTGTAAGTGAAGTTGAAGTGAGAAGCTAAGTATCTTTTCCCTTCAGAGACTCAAGATTGAATGAATTCAGCGTCGTACGAGTAAAGGTTTTCAAAATTATGTGTGTTAAATGTTTGTTTGGTGAAATTACTTGAGAATGAAGTGTCTGTTATAAGGATGTTACAAGTTTTGCAGTTCTTCGTGCCGCACTCAGAAATTGTGAAAATTGGTGCTCTTTTAGTATATCGACCACTTCAATCTTACAGGGCTTGATTTTGATATGCCCATCTACATGTTTTACAAATGTTTCGTCTCTAATGTCTAGGGACATCTGTATAACCTGTTGTGTATGTGTCCGTTGACGCAGCAGGTTGGGCCTTTTTATAGTTGGCGACGACCTAACAACTTTGTAGGTCTCCTTAGTACTATCCATTTAAGCAAAAGACTGCCCTCCACCAGCAGTGGCACATGGACAGTGGTAAAAATAATGAATATGGATAATGACCATGTCCCTGTATACAGCACAAAATCGATAATTTGACCCATCTACAATCATTCTTGAGACTTGCACTCTGACTGTGAAGACGGGACTCCATGATGTGAACTGTCCAAACCTCTTTATAGAAGACAGGGCCCCGACCACCTGTCCTTTCTGGATGTCAGTCGGAATCCTCGGATGATTATATACACAAGCTACAGTCTGCAGAGCACGGACTGTATTACGTATGTCCTCTTTTTATATCATATTCATCTGTGTTGTTGAGCCCTACGCTTTGTGGTCTTGTTTGTGTGTGGTCCTCCCATATCAGGAGTTCGCTTCTTTTCATGTGGTGGAGGTTTTTGTTTGCTTGCTTTGATTTCTGTTTTGTCCTGAAATTGTATGCCTTCGGTTTCTGATTTTCTGAATTATTGATTTTGTGCTGTTTACAGGGATATGGTCATTATCCATATTTGTCACTCTAGCAGTGAGGAGGTTGTTTTACACCACACTTGTACGTTCTTCGAGACCTCTGGGTAATTGGAAATGTTGGAGGGTTGTGCGCATGTAATCCACGATAATTACACTATTTCCTACTTGCGTTGCAAATGGTCGTCCAAAGTCGGCACCGGTTACCAATTGGTCTCTTTGGTTTTTGTGTAGGCTTTTGTGTTTCATGTTTATATGTCGTATGCCGTCTCTTGGTATGCTCGTCTTTAGTGTTTTCGCATCGGGTGTTTTCGTGTTTTGCTGTTGGTGCTGCAAAAGGGTCTTGTTGAAGATCCCCTCCTTTCTTTTAATGACAGCGGGACAGAATGACGGACAGACAGACAGACGGACGATCCAATCGCTATATGCCCCCTTGGTCAAATGACCATATTTGTTGACCAATTAGCACAAAGAACAGAGAAATAGTAAACGTCAGTAGCATCATTAAAGACTAGATAAATTTACAGCACGGACCAGACATGCACGCTCGGATACTCAAACCTCGTCAGTGATCCTCAGTCCAAACAAAGTAATATGGCCAAAAAGCGTGAAATTATTATGTCCAAAAATGTACCGAAAGATGTAAAAAGATGATTGGGGTATGATGCTACAGGACTCACGTTTTAGGAACTTCAAGAAATTTTGTAACAGAAAATTTCAAATGCGTTGAAGAGACAGACGATCAACCGAAGTTAACCGAACTTGGCTACATGTGCCCTCAGGGACTCTTGGTCCACCAGCAGTGACACTATCCGAGTAGTTCAAATGTTATACGTCTTCATATTCAATAGCAACATTTAAGACCAGATAAATTTACAGCACGGACCAGACATGCACGTTTCGGGTACTTAACCCTCGTCAGTGATCCTCAGTTTAAACAATGTAATATGGCCAAAAAGTGTGAAATTATTATGTTCAAAAATCTGATGAAAAGGAATCAACATATGAAATAACTAAGCACTACCCATCAAAGATGAGAAAAAGCGCTGTTTAAAGGCTTTTTTTCATTTTTGAACATTTCAATGTTTTGGCCTTATTACATTCTTTCGATTAAGGATCACTGACGAGGGTTAAGTACCCGAAACGTGCATGTCTGGTCCATGCTGCAAATCTATCTGGTCTTAAATGATGCTTTTCAATTTAAAGACGTTTAGCAGTTGTTCTTCTTGATGAATATCACTGCTGGTGGACAAGGAGTCCCCGAGGGCAAATGTAGCCAAGTTCAATCAATTTCTGTCTCTTCAGCGCATTTGAAAATTTCTGTCTCAAAATGTCATTATTTTCTTAGTAAACAAGCGTAGTCAATTATTTTAGTTTAAATATTTTTATTCAAAATCAATGAAACATATTATACATGTATAAATTTGTACAAATATACTTTACAAGTATCTAATTAAGTAAGATTAAAAAGGAAGAATTAAGCTTATTTAAATAAATAAGAAACGGGGGTGGGGGTGTCGTACTGTGACCATTAGATCACACTATGGAAATAATTCAATTGTAATCACTATATACATTATAATCAAAACTTGCAATTCCAGTGCTCCTGTAGCCTGCAGACACGTAATACATGTCTTTTTTGTGGAACCTTCTATTTCAAAAAAGAAACACAATGAACAATGAAGACTACCACATACACAAAAAGTTAAAAGAATTACGTGGACGTTTGTGCAAAGAAGCATAAGTCTGTACCCCATGCCTGGGTAGAGTAAGCATCGCCTGTTTGCTTGGAATATCCGTCAAATAGGCCTTTGAAAAAAGTAATATCCGATTGATTTGTCAAATTCGGTGATTTGGATTATTCTAACCTAAAATTTCTTCCAACATGAAAGACGACAATATGTAAAATGTTTTATAGAATTATTTTAAAAGAATTGTACTCTGACTGACTGTGACGACAGGACTCAATGACGGACCCTGTCCAAACCCCTTTATAGAGGATAGGATCCCGACCACCTGTACTCTCTGAATGTCAGTCGGACTCCTCGGGCATGTTCGATAAAGTCGACAGAGCACGGACTGGATACTGTATGTCTTCTATTTAAGTTTTGTATCTATTTACATATCCATTTGTGTGTTTCTGGCCCTCGTGCCATGCTGTGCGTTTGTATGTTCTTCTTACAGTGAGGTGTTATCTTACACCACAATTATGCGTTCTTGGAGATCTCTGGCTAATCAGAAAAGTGGGAGGATTATGGAACGCCAAAGTCACATAAATTTGATAAACTAGCTTTCACAGCTGTAAACCCTAGTTTACATACGGAAAACCTAGTTTTCCGAGTGTAAACTAGGGTTTACAGATGGTACTGATAATTAATTCTAGGTGTCACAAAAATGATAAAATTTGCATTCACAAATGTAAACCTATGTTTACGTATGTGAAACTAGGTTTTGCACGTGAAAAAGTATGTTTTCATATCATTTTTGATGAAATTTAAAAATAGTGTTAACAGAAATTAATTCTGATAATGATTATTAAAATTTGTGCTAAAGACAATTTAAAATAAGTGTAAATGATAATTCCTAATTTCTGTTAACAAACGTTTTAGTCAATCAGATCACCTGTTTCTGTCAAAAGTTTTAGCCAATGAGATAAACCCTTTCATTTTGGAAATGGTAATTTTATTCAATGAAATTGCTTGATACAGTCTGATAATGGAAATTTTCCTTATTTCTGTCAACAAAAGTTTTAGCCAATCAGATAAACCGGTACGTTTCTTGTTTCATTTTGTTGAAGAATAAAACACCGCTAAAGACGGTATGGCCGGATTGCAAAGTAAGTTTTTGTCACCAACTGGGTCAAGGTCAATAGGTCAAATAATACAGCATAAATTGAAAGGTTTTGTCAGAGGCAACCTACATGTATAAAATAAAGTTTCTACTGCATACAGTTCCATAGATTTTGTTTAAACCAGGAACTTTAACCAAAATCCTTAACTAGGTCAAAGTCCAAGGTCAAGGTCACTAGGTCAAATGTTACGGCATAAATTGAAAGGTCTTGTCATGGGCGAGCTTCATTAATGATATAAAGTTTCTACTGCATACAGTACCATAGATTTTGCTTAAACCAGGAACTTTAATCAAAATCTTTGAGTAGGTCAAAGTCGAAGGTCAAGGTCACTAGGTCAAATGTTACGGCATAAATTGAAAGGTCTTGTCATGGGCAAGCTCATGTATAATATAATGTTTCTACTGCATATAGTTACTTAAATTTGCCTCAACCAGAAACTTTAACCAAAATCTTTAACTAGGTCAAAGTCCAAGGTCAAGGTCACTAGGTCAAATGTTACGGCATAAATTGAAAGGTCTTGTCATGGGCAAGCTTCATGTATAATATAAAGTTTCTACTTCATATAGTTACTTAGATTTTGACTCAACCAGAAACTTTAACCAAAATCTTTAACTAGGTCAAAGGTCAAGGTTACTAGGTCAAATGTTATGGCATAAATTGAAAGGTCTTGTCATGAGCATGCTTCATGTATAATATAAAGTTTCTACTGCATATAGTTTCTTAGATTTTGCCTCAACCAGAAACTTTAACCAAAATGTTTAACTAGGTCAAACTCCAAGGTCAAGGTCACTAGGTCAAATGTTATGGCATATATTGAAAGGTCTTGTCATGGGCATGCTTCATGTATAATATAAAGTTTCTACTGCATATAGTTCCTTAGATTTTGCCTCAACCAGAAACCTTAACCAAAATGTTGACGGCAGACGGACGGACAGACGGACAGACAGACGGACAGACGGACGGACGGACATCGTCAATCTATAGACCGGAATTGCTTTGCAATCCGGCCAAAAATTTAACCAATCAGACGCGAACAGGAAATAGCTAGACTTCCGTCAAACTACCATTTTGAAAACTTGTAGACATGGATCGACTTCTGCGGGCTGATTTACCTGAAACAGATTCTGTTTTGGATCGTTTGGATAGTATTTTACTTGGTATAGAACGTAGCGCTCGACAAATAAAATATAGACGACAGTAACTGTAAAAAAACAACACATAAACTAGTAATAAGCAGAGTGCATTACAGCTATATATCGAAAGTGTTTGTTACAATGTATTGCTTTTGAAATGGGTACCCTGATAGAACCTACTTTTCTCCGTAGAAGATCGATTGCGAACACGTGTAAACACTTATTTGCATAAGGCTAGTACTGTATCAAAACAAAACAACATGACTGACGGATAACACTTGGGACGAAAATGAATCGGTGTTATCAAAATCTGAAAAGAGAAAAGTAATGAACAATTAGTATTGGCTTGGTATTGGAAAGTAAGTGGAGACCTAGCTTAGAGAACGATAGTGAAATCAAAACTCTGACAAGTCTTAGGGAAAATTAGCTAAAGGGATCAAAAGTTTACATGTACATGTACATGTATAGTGCTCGTTTATTTTTATCTATGAGAAGTATATATATATAAGTTTGACGTGTATATATATCCACAGTAATTTTGATATGTGTATATATAATATATTTATTCACAGTCTAAATCAAGTATTAAAAAACGAACAAAAATCATAACTAAGGCACGGTCCATTTGATATTCTGGGGGGGGGGGGGGGGGGGGGGCTTGGGTTTTTTGTCGGAGCAAGATTATTTTTTTCGCCCCGGACCAGGGCAAAATTATTTTTTTCTTGCAAAGTTGGAGCAAGGAAATTTATTTTATAACAACTGATGTGAATATTAAGAATGTTTGTGTTTTTTCAATAGAATTTCTTTAATTTTACTTAAATTAATCTAAACATTACTTTATTTTTATGTAAAACTTGTATTCACTTCTAAACTGAGAGAGATAAAAGATTAATTTACAATATGCGATAATATTATAATCTTCAGTAAACAAAATGTATAAAAGGTCATGTAACATGTAAGAGGGCCTGGTGCAAGATTTTTACATGTAGAAATGAAAACTTGTGAAAAAATTATTAAAATTCTCCTTCTTAGCTTGTATATAAAATTAGACACTATGGTGATACATGTATCTATTATTAATAGTAATAATTTATAATATTGATTATGTATTTAAGCATTTCAATTGTTTCAGTCACATGCATGTTTTTTATATTTTCAAATATGAACTTGCCAATTTACAGAACAAAAAAAAGGCGAGCGAAGCGAGCCAAAAAATTTTCATAGAAAGTAAAAACTGCGGCGAGCGAAGCGAGCCGAAAAATTTTCAGGAATTTTAAGAAAATTTTATAGTTATTCTTCAAATTCAGATTACTTGTAAGAGCAAGATTATTTTTTTCTGTCACATCATGAGCAAATTTATTTTTTTCATCAAAATTCAGAGCAAAATTATTTTTTTTCGAAAAAAACCCAAGCCCCCCCCCCAGAATATCAAATGGACCGTGCCTAAATAAAGGTTAATTTTCATTCAGGATTTGGTAAACAACCGCATATGTGTATGGCAGACTAATCCTGCCTCCCATTCAAGCCGTCATACACTATTACACGTTGTTAGTCATTTGAAAGTGTTCGATTATCCACGTTCAAAATGGTGATTTGAATGGAACATGATATCTATACAATGTCATGATATCAAGCTTGTATTTGCAATTAATGAAATATTTTTGAGTTATTTTTTGAATGAGAATTTCAAAAAGACTGTTTACGTGGTTTACTACATGTTTCGTAGTAATCCAACGATGTGAAGTTCATTTAAGCGATTGGCTGATCGTGGTAGCGTGTTGACTTTTGCCTTGGTAACGTGACTTATTTCTACATACTGTATATGCAAATAGCAATTTCCGAAGTTTACCGAAATCGTGTGTACAAGAGAGTAAAAACGTCTATAAAACAAAAATGTGAGAGATATTTTATGTTAGTAATATGGCAGTACTTAAAAGCTATTTACGGTAAAACTTCATTATTGACAGTTTAATCCCTGTACGACTTTAAAGTATGTTGAATGTTTTCACATAGACATATGTAACAATAAATGTCGTGTTTCAGTATGTGTAAGTAGATGGTACAAAATACATGGAAAAAAATTGAAAAGAAAAATGTTCACAAAGTAAAATACAAGTTTATGTATACAAATAGAACAATTTATAAACACAATATATAGTTTATAGAGAGTTCCATCTTTTCACTAATTGATCTTTCTTGAGAGCAGGTGGACAGGATGTTATGTTAACATTTGGATCTCCCGTTTTCAGGCTTTGGTATAAGCTGCAATTAAAAATTAAAGTCAAGAAGAGGCATGCACACGAGAGGTAAAAATTATAATGTTCAGTTCATTCACAAAAAAGAAAGTCAATACTTTATTTTGATAGATATACATGTAGAAACCGTATGACAATCGTTACATTTCCTTTTTTCATTCGCTTTATATCAGTTGTTCCTGATGTCATTATCTCCTCCTTTCGAAAATAAACAACTTGTTTTGTGTATCTTTTTTTTTTTTATTTTTTTTTTTACATTTCTATATTATTTGCGACACACATAATACAAATGACATACATAAAGACTTGCACACTTTTAGAATGAATAATGATGTAATTACTTGACATGATCACATATTCCTATATTAAGTCATATCGTTCACAGACTCATGCACTCAACACATGCTCGCACACACAAAGAATTCATTCAAATTATAAATATTCTTGTAAGCAAATCCCATTTTCTTTCATATTGTATCAATGCTAAATTTTTTCTATGAATATATTTATCTATTCTCATATAATTAGAAATAAATATCTTTACTCCTTCTAGCGACGGTTTAGCAACTTTCGTTTTTTGTCCGTAAATATAGCTCTTTACCAAACATATAATTAAATTGATATGAATAAATTTTTTCTCTGTCATTCCAAGTATTACATTAGCAAGGCTGAAATCTACATTTAAACCAACAGAACTTTGTAACCAGTTACACATGTCATTCCACAATTGTTTTGAAAAAGGGCAATCATAAAAAAGGTGAATTATTGTTTCTGGAGATCGATCACAGAAAGAACATAAGCCATCTGTATGCAAGCCCATTTTGCATAGTAAATCATTTTTACCAATAATCCTGTGAATGATTCTATACTGGAGCCACTTCAATTTACAATCATTTAAACCTTTGTGAATTATACCATTAACATTTTCCCACCATTTATCAATATTTCTGCAATTAAATTGTAAGTCTCTTTCCCATTTTATTTCGCATAATGGTCTTTGGTAAAAATCTTTCACAAAAATATCATAAAAATCTCTAGACCCTTTCCTATTTTTTTTGATAAGTTTTATATGGGAAGGGTAATGTGGCATGTATAGAGGGTTTTCAAGATTGAGTTTCCATTTTTTGGTAATACAATGAATAAGACCATAATAACTTGTGAAGGGTGGGGAGAATCTATATCTATCACAAAATGCTCTGTAGTCGAGAACTGTACCATTTACATTTAATAGGTCATTTATGAAATAAATTCCTTTTTCAATCCAAGTTTTATAACATACTGTTTTACCACTGACTGTAATGTTCTTGTTATACCATAGTGATTGAAAATTTATATGAGTTGGGTCTAGTAATTTTCTAAGATCATAATAAGAGTTGAAGACATCTTTCCAGAAGTTATTTGGAATACTATCCTGAAGGAACTTAAAGACTTCATTACCAAAATTTAAATATAAGAAGAAATCAACAGGAAGACTATCGAATAACAATTTTGACCAAGATGAATTTTCATGTTCTAAAAGTCTTCTTATCCACGTAATTTTCAGGCTTTTGTTAAAAGACCTGATGCAGATCATTCTTAGTCCTCCATTTTTAAAGTCTTGTATAATCACTTTTCTAGCTATTCTTTCGGTTTTATTATTCCAAATATATTTGAAAAACATTCTTTCTAATTCTTTAAAGATATCATCACATGGATTTGGAAGTGCAATTAAAAGATGTGTTAATTTTGGTAATAAAATGCTTTTAACAACAGTTATTCGTCCATTTGTACTTAATAATCTTTTTGACCATGCATTTATACTATTTTTTATTTCATTTATCTTTGGTGTAAAATTGAGGGTTTCTACATTATATAAATCAACAGTGAAAACTATACCTAAAAATTTGAATGGTTCCTGAGACCATATAAGTTTATACTCTTCACATAGGTTTATATTTGAATGCCTGAGAGCTCCTATTTTAATACATGATGTTTTAGTGTAATTCGGTTTCAATCCAGAGAATTTTGAAAACTGGTCAATTAAAGAAAGAGCATTTTTTAAGGAGTTTTCTGTACCGTCGAGCAATAAGGCTGTGTCGTCAGCATACTGTAATATTTTATACTCATTTCCAAATATTTTAATTCCTTTTATATTCAAATTTTGTCGTATCATAATTGCCATCAATTCAACACAGATAAGAAATATGTAAGAAGAAATAGGGTCCCCCTGTCTACAACCTCGTCCAATTTTGAAAAAAATGAGAGAAAAAACCATTTTGTGAGACACATAATTTAAAATCGTTACAGAAGATTGAGATCCATTTTCTAATGTTGTCGCCAAAGTTGAAGAAAATTAGAGCATTATGCAGAAATTTCCACGAAACTGAATCGAAAGCTTTCTCGAAATCTAATAAAAGTATTACACCAGGAATATTTTGATAGTTACAGTTATGAATTATATCATACATCAGACGTGTATTTTCTCCTATGTATCTGCCTGCCAAAAAGCCTTTCTGATTTTCATGAATTATGTTCGGAAGGATATTCTTAATTCGTTTTGCTATAGCACCGGAAAGGATCTTATAACTAGCATTTAAAAGTGAAATAGGGCACCAATTTTTAAGATAATGTCTGGACTTATCTCCTTTCGGAAGAAGGTTGATTATTCCTAATTTTTGTGATATCGATAATTTCCCTGTTTCGAAAGAACATTTATAAGAGCGGAAAAGGAAATCTCCAATGTCTCGCCAAAAGAATTTATAAAATTCGGCCGGAAAACCCGAACTACCTGGAGATTTACCATTCTTGCACGACTTAAGGGAATCTAGAATTTCATGTTTTGTTAGAGGTTTATCCAGTTCATTTCTTTCTTCATCGCTTAATTTTGGAATTTCACATTCAGAAAAGAGTGTATTTAAGTCAATGTTATTAAGATTGTCATCCTTGTTTTCGTATAGCTTTTCATAAAATTTACAAGTTTCATTTAGAATTTCTTTTTGACTCGTAATTTCTGTTCCGTCATCTGATATTATTTTCGATATTGTTTTGTTAACAAAGTTTCGCTTCTCTAAACTACAAAAATATTTAGTAGGCTTTTCGCCGTGTTCTATCCATTTAGATTTTGTTCTTATCAATAAACCTTCTAGTTCCTGCTGTCTTATTTCTTCTAATTTACAGTTAAGTTCACTTAAACTTCGTGCCAATTCATCGGTATGGTATTTATCAAAAAGATGTTTTGTGGATTCTAATTTCTTTTCAATTTTATTTTTTTCAGTAAGTTTTCTTTTTTTCTTCATTGAGCAATAAGGCAATGTTTGCTTTCTGATATTCATCAATAATATATCTAAAAATAGGTCATCATTAATTGTTAACTGTAACTCTTCATTAGGGATATTTTCAATACTTTCTTTTAGAATTGGTAATGGTGTATATTCCATTTTAGTTTCTAATATACAATTTTTTACTAATTTAACATAATTTTCATCTTTTAATAATGAGCTATTAAATTTCCAAAATCCAGGAGCTTTTTCGAAGTCGCTGATTTGTAATTCTAATTCAATGTACGAATGATCGGTCCTGTATCCAGGAAGAATAGTGGCGTTTTCTACAAAATTCATTAATTCCGAAGAGATAAGAAAAAAATCAATTCTACCTTGCTTAATAGGATTAGTCCTGTGCCAAGTGAATTGTTGTTTATCTGGATTTAAGACGCGCCATGGATCTATTAAATTGTATTTAGTTTTAAGTTTATTCAACTCTTCTCTACTTTTTGGATAGTTGTGAGAGACGTAATTATAACAATCTAGATTAAAATTTTGAGTAAGATTCCAATCTCCGCATAATATTATAAAATCATTGTTAAAGTCATCAAGTATTTTGTTTATGTTTTCGAAAAATAATGGTTCATCTTTGCTGGGGCCGTATAAATTTATCAGTGTGAAATCAATTTTTTTACAAATCTGAATATCTAAAGCGATCAAGTTTCCATTATCGTCTTTTTTACATTTATTTATAACATATTCAAAGTTATTGTGAAAAAGATTAAGAACTCCACGCGAATCACTTCTACTTGAGGTTCAAACATGATCGAAGCCCCATTGCATATGAATAATATGGTTGTCCGATTCAAGTAAATGAGTTTCTTGTAGACAATATATTGATGACCGTTTGTCGCGTAAAAAATTAAAGATATCCTTACGTTTATTAGTGTCTCGTAAACCTCTACAATTTAAAGATGCTATTTTAACCGTTGTCATTTGGTTCGTATATTTGAAACGTCAATGAAAAGTTTAACAAGTGACTAAAGGGAACAGAAGAAGGAGGAGATTTTATATTGGGACAAGCTAACTCTAAACTGAAAATCTTAAACACACACACATACACGCATTCATACAATATTTCACACAACGCATATTCTTGAAAAATCACAAAAAAAGGCATATTTTCTCCTGACATAATGTACACGTATCTAACGCTTATTAACCAACGGCCCATAAATAAATACAGCAAAGACCGAAACTGCAAAGCTAGCCACGTGATAGAGTAAATTTAGATTAGGCCACACAAATGTATACAATGTATTTGTGAAACTTATATAGTAAATACATGTATGACTCAAACGATATATAATAAGACATGTAAAATTTTACGGTCAAGGTCATTTGGTCACAATTTCAAAAAAGGGGTTCTATTTAACTCTCATACCCAGTTCAAAATGAGTTGAAATGTAAATCGATCGTTAAAAAAAAAAAAAAAAAAAAAAACTGGGCATATTGAAAAACATGATCATCAATCATTTTGCAATTTGGCCTAAATTGAACTTTGTACATGTAAACGTCAAATTCTTTACTTATACATTCCCTTGAATGGTTGACGAAGTAATCTGTATATACTGTATTATAAGGATTTACATCAGCATTTGTACTCATGTATATATATCAAACATAAAGATATTATGTAGCACGAATATTCATGAGCGAAACGACTGTGTATTCACTTATACACTAAAATATTAAATTCAGATATGAAAGATACAACAGACGCTCTTCAGAAATAACACCATACAGCGCTGATAAAATTAACACGCCTTTGTTAGAAACATAATTACTATATTATAAATACTGTTTACTTCCGAGTCGATATTTTCTCAAAATACGAAAGCTACTCTCAAAAAACTCGAATCAATTCAATTAAAAGACAATATTTATCTAATTTGTTTTCAAGATTTAAAAACTGGGGAAAAAAAATTAATGTTAGACAAGTGATGCTCATACCTTTTAACGATAATTCATGGTAGCATTGCATATAGTTCGTTAAATGAATAAAATAAAAAACAAAAAGGAGAGAAAGTATAAACACACAAAAATGTCAAGATTCGACGAACTGACTTTATAATCTCAAACTGTTACAGTTATTCATGCGGCCCGGATTTCCGTCTGTTCACCTTTTCATCAATATTGTCATGAATGTCAAATTTTATTCTTTTGCCGTTCGGTGTAGTTTTGGCATATACACCGCCGTTGAAATACCAAGCTTGGTAAATATGGTCATGGTCTTGCAGGCGTTGTATGAGATCAGAGTTTCGCTTGGTAACGTCATCGGACAGGCGCATTCCTTTTCCGGCATTTTTCACATCCGAACGCTTGCGCATTATTTTCGCCTTCGCATTCGAATTTTTCAATTTAACAAGTATCGGACGAGGCACACGAGGTTTACCGGGAACTCTGTGAAGCGCAATGACATCATCTTCGTCCAGTCGGATCTTTGCGACGTCGGCGAGCAAATTGGATACAACCTCCGCCGTGTTACTTGGTTTGTGTATCTAATACTAAAACCCATTCTGCATTTTGATGTGCATATCAGGTCGAGGAATGTGCAAAATATGAATATAAACAAAATAGCACATGATATCTGAAAAGTATTCGTCATGGTAGAAAACTGACCATTCTAGTCAATTAACTGCGGTCACGTGGTTCATTTATAACGAATTACTACAATGAGCCACGTGCATTTAGGGAGTGTCTGTTTAAAATTGCTTGGTGTGAAATTTGGAGATATTTTGGACAAAAATAACGATGTCACATAAGAATGGACTAATAGGTTCTATTATCATCTACTGAGTGAGACATACAAATTTGCACGAGTGACGGAAATTTCATGAAGAGATGAAGACATTTCCGTCACGAGTGTAAATAGTTATGTCTCACTCAGTAGAAAATGAAAGAATATATTTCTTCTTACATTAAAATTCAAAGTAATTTCAAACAACGTTGCGGCGGGTGTTGCATGCAAGCAGGAAATGCTTACTCTTCCTGGGCACCTGATCTCACTCCCATATCGGGAGTTCGCTTCTTTTCATATGGTGGAGGTTTTTGTTTGTTTGCTTTGATTCCTCTTTTATCCTGATTTTGTATGTCTTCGGTTTCTGATTTTCTGAATTATCGATTTTGTGCTGTATACAGGGATATGGTCATTATCCATATTTGTCATTCATGCCATTTAACACCATGTTCTCTGGCGACGTTAACGTGACGTCACAATAAGATTCTTTTAATTATTGGTCAATTGGAGCCTTGAGACAACTTATGTGTCTCACATATGCTGTCTCACAGGGTACTAGCAAAACTGGAGAAGAAATAAAAATTTAACTTTTCACCGATGGCTTTTCAAACAATTGAAGCATAACTTCCATCATTGATACATCAAAATGGATTTTTTAACTATAATCTTCACTTGTTCTCGGAAAAATATTAGGAATGTCTCACGTTTATTACATATCACTAGCAAATTGTAAGCTTCTTTTTAAGATACATACTACATTATTCATTAGGTTAATCATTGTAAAAAGTAGCCTTAATCGCTTACTCGACATGCAGAGATCAACAACATTAGTAATGCTGATGATGATTCATGGTTATACTTGTACATCATGAAAGTCGGTATTTCATGTATATACAAAACAATGGCACGATTATATCGTAACAGAATTCTATAATACGGTCATCCAATAAATAATAAGCCATTTTAGAGGAGGAATGACAAATATGGATAATGACCATATCCCAATACATAGTACAAAATCGATTAATCAGAAAATCATAAACCAAAGGCATACACAATCAGGATAAACATGAACCAAGGCAAACAAAGAAAACCTCTACCACACTAAAAGAGGTGAACTCCCAAAATGGGACCATGTGCCCAGGAAGAGTAAGCATCTCCTGCTTGCATTCAACACCCGTCACTTCAAATCGGTAGAACTGTCACATTCGGTTACTTCCATTTCGGAATATACAAGAATATTCGGTGGTTGGTTGGTTCAAAAAGTTTAATACAGAATACCATCCACCATTCTGGAGAGTGGGACATTATAATGTATGACGAGTTCACAATATCGACCAAACTAGTATATATTACCTCATTATTATAACATAGTCCCTATTGTTCGACGATACAGTATAACAATTCTTAGTTCCACACATGGTGAGATGAACAAAATGGTTCAATGCTAGAAATACAGATATTTGGCATTATTATCATTGATTTTTTAATGTCTGTTAAATCCCATCCATTCTGCTACGTCTTTCGGTACATTTTTGGACATAATAATTTTCACAATTATTTGGCCATAATACATTTTTAGACAAAGGATCACTGACGAGGGTTAAGTACCCGAAACGTGCTTGTCTGATCCATGCTGCAAATTTATCTGGTTTTAAATGATGTTATTGAATCTGAAGACGTTTAATATTTCATCCTAATATTGCAATATAGTGAATATACATCTCAAACAAGCCTAATGAACATTTCAAACAAACCTAACCTAACTAAACAGAGTTATCTACGTTAGAATATCGCAAGTTTCATTTTTTTATTTGTGCGCCACCTACATTATATATCGATTTTAAAAATAGAATTCTTTGGGAATCAGTATATTGTGTATATGTCCGTATCTCGATTATCAAACTATCAAACCAAGATTTTATCATACCTCGAAACTATTAGGTTTCTTCACAATGACCAGGCGGAGTTTTACAAACTATTACAAATGTAAACAATTGCATTGAAATAACATTTGTTATACTTCACTAATTTTTTTAATCCGTACATCAGTCCGTCTGTCTGTTCGTAGCTCACATTTCCATAACTCAATGTGAGAACAAACATTTCACACAATTGTGTAATTATTTAATATGTCATGAGTTTTCTTTCATTACGTTGTAGAGAAATAATGTACAAAAAAAGGCTTGGGAGGACTGTATAATATTGTATCAAAAATGGGGGAGGGAACAATGTTCAGGGATAATCTTTTTTCATCTGAGATATGGATCGAATGCCCAAAAAGTGCATGTATTTGATTATCAGTACTCTACATTCAGAAAAGAGAGCTTTTGATATGGTATGGACCCCTGTCAAATTACCTTCAATCCTTAAGGGGGAGGGGGTGCCTACACAAGGGGATAGCATTGGATATGCTTGAGTAACCCCACCTGGAAATGTTAAAAATGTGCTCTGGCTGCGTCACTGAGACGTTTGACGTCTCGTTTACAGATCTAGAAAACTTTTGTCCTTGAAAAAGGGGGATCCAGCCTAAGTAGTTTTGTTGGTACGTATTGTAGTTCAATTCAAATTGAAAAATGTATCTATGTAAACTAAAAAAAAGGCATGACCATTATTATCATGATTATTGATAATATAATTCTGTACATAATCATGATAATAATGGACAACATGAAAACAAAATATATTGGTTTTATCATTTTACTGAATTTTTCACCAATTGGATCTGGTAGCAGAGACTGACCATTAAAAAGATATGTTTTATACAAATTGTAATGTTTACATAAACTTTACTTCATTTCCTCACAATAAAATTAATGATCAATCGTCTAAACTCGAACGAACTAAAGAAAAAAAAAGCTTATATTTGTACGTCTGAATCAAAGGGTTTTTTATCCTGCACATGTAGTAACCTGTGTATTGTCTTGTCCTTCCTCTTAGACACGTAAAAAAAGTGATTTGAAATGTTTTAATGGTACTTCTTACATAGCGCTTATGTGGACTGCTTATGAGATAAAGAAGATCCTGACAACAATATCAACAGCACCCACAACAGAACACCAAATGGAGCATCGACGGACTTTTGCTGGAAGTACACTGATGAGAATTTAATATTCTAAACACGTGTCTGGTGCATGAAAATTGGTTTGAAAATTTCTTCAAGAAGGTATAGTGTTGGAACCCTTCCGCATTATTAATTTAAACACGTATTTCATGTTGCAGTGTGGAGCAATTAAAATCGTTCCCCGTGACCTCCGTTTGTCAAGTGTATTAATTACTTCTTTCAAGCTCTGTCGCCTAAACGAGGCTTCGTTTTGGCACTTTATCAATGTGACATCATATCTATATTTTTTTGCTAATTCGGAAACTTCCCTTTTCATTGAAAAATATCATCGAAATTCAAGGAGGTTTACATCTTAGCACCATCCCTCCAATGCTTTTTTGAACAAAAATTGGATATGCCACTGAATCGACCCTACAGGAATGTTGAAGCCACGCGCTCTCTGTAAAGTGAATACAGAAATTTAAATTCTAAAAATAATGCAAAAGGGAGCTAGTGAAATGAATTAGGACTGCTAATGAAAAGCACTTTGGCTGGAAGAATCACTGTTGAGAATTTAATATTCGAAACACGTCTAGGCGTCTTTCAGGTAAGCTTCTCAGTCAGGGGTATGTATGTGACCGACTAACATCGTCACTGAGGAAGTTCTACTGTCGATATGGGGAAATCGTCATACGCTATGATGTCCCACTCTCCAGAATGGTGTTTGATATTCTGTCATAGACCATTTAAACCATCCAAACAAGATTGTACTCTATGTCTTCCATAATGGAAGTAATCAAATGTGACAGTTCTACCGAATTGAAGCGGCTGGTGTTGCATGCAAGCAGGAGATGCTTACTCTTCCTGGGTACCTGGTCTCACTCCCATATGGGGAGTTCGCTTCTACGAAAGCCTATTGAGCTCAAATGGTAGCTGAGAAAATTATTTTTTCGCGTTATAACGCGAAATTAACGCGTTATAATGCGAAACTTTTGCGTTATAACGCGAAACTTTCGCGTTATAACGCGAACTTAACGCGTTATATCGCGAAACTTTCGCGTCATATCGCGAAAATAAACGTGCAGAAGCTTTCGCGTTATATCGCGAAACTTCGCGATATAACGCGAACTTTACGCGTTATAACGCGAAACTTTCGCGTTATAACGCGAAATTTACGCGTTATAACGCGAAACTTACGCGTTATAACGCGAAACTTTCGCGTAATAACGCGAAACTTACGCGTTATTACGCGAACTTTACGCGTTATAACGCGAACTTTACGCGTTATAACGTGAATTTTACGCGTTTCATCGCGAAACTTTCGCGTTATAACGCGAAACTAACGCGTTATATCGCGAAACTTTCGCGTTATAACGCGAACTTTACGCGTTATAACGCGAAACTTACTCGTTATTACGCGAACTTTACGCGTTATAACGCGAAACTTACGCGTTATAACGCGAAACTTTCGCGTTATAACGCGAAACTTACGCGTTATTACGCGAACTTTACGCGTTATTACGCGAACTTTACGCGTTGTAACGCGAACTTTAAACGTTATAACGCGAATTTTACGCGTTATAACGCGAAACTTTCGCGTTATAACGCGAAACTTTCGCGTTATATCGCGAAACCAATAAGCAGGTTATGTACGATGAATATATGTATGAAATATCAATGACCTTCCATTGATAGTACAAAAGTTATCTGCGTTCAATTTTCTCGACTTTAAATGAAATATAGGCCAAAAGTTAATGTCAGACTGAGTGCAATTCAAAAGTATGGTAAACATGGTTAAAGTATTTTGGATATATCTGACCTGGTCACTATAGTATAAAGTATGATTCAGATCATCCACACCAGAATTGCAGTAAGCATGCCATCCTCGGATACATACAAGTTTGGTTGATCTAAGACTCGTGATAAGCTGGATATGTCCTGTTTTACCTAATATTGTCAATCAAGTGTAAAATATAGGTCAAATTCAGCTTCCCTACCATGCATTGCAGGAAGGATCCTCAGATTCATCATTCACACAAATTTGAATGATCTAGGACTTTAAATAGACTGGAAATTGACCGTACAATTTTACTTAAACTGGTTTTTCAGGCATGCAATATAGGTCTAATGCAGCATACGTACCGTACATTACAATATGCATCCTTACTAGAGTAGATGCATCACACATACAAGTTTGGTTGATTTAGGACTTTTAAAAAATATGCTGATAAAGGACATGTCCTGTTTCACTTAACCTGGTTGCTCAAGCGTGAAATATAGGTCCCATTTTCTTGAGTGCGGACACCATTGCCGCAAATCCCCCTCCCCCTCCCTCTTCTACGTCGAGGTGAATCTTGCTTGGACCATGGAACTCAATATAAGCTTTCGTACCAAAGTGCAATGGTGTTCGATTCGTCCCAAAATCTTGTCGCAATTAAAAATCTTAGTATTTAAAAGTGCTTACTGGGAGACAGCAATGATTGACGTATTAAAATAACATTTCATACTGATATGTCTGGCAGGGCGTTCGTTCATCACTTTTATATACTTTATATCAGATTCAGATACATATGTATCACATGGAAGGTAGTTGGAAATCAACACATTTAAGGCATTTATTAAGCCTTATCGAGAAAACTAAATGTTCTTAAGAATACTAATGTTTCTTCTACTTTCGGTTCATGTTTAAAAATACTTCAATCATCAATCATGTTAGACAATTTCTTGATTGATACTTTGGTTTTATGTTCAATCTGCATAAAAATAATAAATTGAACCCTAAATTTGAGCAATAATTTGATGGATATTACCTAAACTCTAGCTTGAATATTTCTATTTATTTGACATAAACATTCCTTTCTACTTGTCAGAGAGGATATTCAGCATCAAAGGACAGAAAAAGCTATGATTTCAAATGTCAAAAGAAGACAAAAAATAACGGTTAGGAAATACATGGAACGCCTGGCCAACTTCAGGAGTTCCATGTAATGACCGATCGATACAGGCATTACACGAAATCCCTTAATTTTAGGAATCACGTAAAATCTCTGATTACATTTATTCACTATAATATATACATGTATATTAATATTCCTGAACTCAATGGATTTCGTGATATTATGTGTATATGTTACAGTGAATAAGTATAATAAGGGATTTTACGTACTTCCCAAAATTAAGGGATTTCGTGTAATGCCTATATCGATCATTCATAACATGTAGTTCCTGGAAATGGCAAGGTATTTCAAGTAAATCTTGGCATTTTCTTGAAAAATCTACTCTTGTTTTCTGATTGAAATTTCGTCGTATATATATATACATGTATTTCATTATAATCTTATATATTGTTATTGCTATGAAACTACTCTGGGCTGGGGGTATCCTGAAGCTCCTACAAGGGTTCCGATTTTAAATCTTTTACATACTGCATACATACAAATTTTCGCGTAATAACGCGAAAGTTTCGCGTATTAACGCGAAAGTTTCGCGTATTAACGCGAAAGTTTCGCGTAATAACGCGAAAAAATAAATTTCTCAGCTACCACTTGAGCTCAATAGGCTTTCGTACGCTTCTTTTCATATGGTAGAGGTTTTTGTTTGTTTGCTTTGGTTTCTGTTTTATCCTGATCTTGTATGCCTTCGGTTTCTGATTTACTGAATTATCGATTTCTGTATACAGGAATATGGTCAATCCATATTTGTCACGTGTCTGGTGCATGAAAAATTTCTTCAAGAAGGTATAGAGTTGCAACCCTTCCGCATTATTCTATCTACCAGGATGATATTTTCTTTATCGACAATCCTGTTTTTGAAAAATATAGGAATTTTATTTATCCGCAAGAACTCTGGAACTGAACAGGGCAAACGTTACAAACACAGAAACACCGTTTTTTGACCTTAACATCAAAACTGTAAACGGATAGATTCATACAAGTGTATATAACTTAATAGATGATTTTGGATTCAATATAATAAATTTCCCCTGGCTTGACGGTGATGCCTTAGATTACTGTCTTAAGGTATTTACATCAAAGGAGGGGATCTCCAACAACACGAGGCTGCAGCACCCACAGCAAAACCCCAAAACACCCAATGCAAAAACACAGAGTAGACAAGCACAGAAAGAGACGCAAAAGGGACAAGGAACAGTTCACAACTAAAGCATATACTCGTATGTTGGATTTTGATAATCGACATGTCTAACTGAATGCGACGACAGAACTGCATGAAGGGCCCTGTCTAAATCTCATGTGTCCCCGACCACCCTCTTGTCTGAATGTCGGATGGACTCCTTGAGTGATAACACGCATGGGTTCGCTATAGCCGGCAGAGAAAGGACTGTATTTTGTGAGCCCTCCATACTTATATCCATTTACACATCCATCTATGTGTTGATCGGGCCCCTGCGCCATGCTGTCTTGTTTGTTTGGTCATAGTACTGCGAGGAGGTTATTTAACACCACTATTATGCGTTCCTCGAGACCTTTTCTGATTGAAATGGGATGGTTGTGCTCACGTAATCCGGATAACCTCATCATTTGACACTGGTGCAGCAGATGGCCTCCTATGCCAGCATGCTCGATGTTTCTGTGTCGTTTTTGGTTAACTTTCTTCCTTTTGCGTCGCTTTCTGTGCGTGTCATTACTGTGTTACTACATGAGGTGTTTTGGTGTTTTGCTGTGGATACTGCAACCGAGTGTTGTTGGAGGTCTCCTCCTTTCCCTTGTCAGGAGGAACTTTCCACTTACCTTTTCTTTTCCTCTGAAAATTGAAATTTCATGATGATTAATCAATCGAAATATCGAAACAAATTATACATGAGTTACACACAATAGGAATTGTGATTATTGGTGTATCTGGATTATTTCAAAATTAACATAATGTCGGAATTAAGAAAAAAATCATTTAAAGAATGTTAAACGTAAAAACCGAAATCAGATTCAAACTCAAAATGCAAAACAGTACTTTCTCGAGCGAATAGAAAAAAAAGGACTGAGATAAAGACACAAAATATACGAAAATGCCGAAGAGGTACAAATATATAATTACTAATCGGTCTCGACAAACACACGACAGCAATCTAGATCTCTCACCACAGAAAAGATAAACATGGAAATTAAGATTATTGCGAAAGGCTCACCTTAACATTTATTGAATTGTTTTCTTAGAATATCCTTATTTCAAGATGAAACAGTAAATTGATGTTATTCTGTTGACTGTATTAATCATGTTCCTCCTAAAGTTTGCCGAAGGAAATGGTTTCCATTACAACCTTTTAAATAAGAAATTTGACTCACCGATATTCAAGGTCTGTTCATCTTTTAATGAATCATAATCATTTGCCAAAGTCAATCTCATGGTAAAGCTGCAAAGCAGGTAAGGAATATTTTACTTCATATACGAGGGCTGTTCGATAAATTGGTAGACAAGTTTGATAAAACTTTTTTCGTTATCGTCAAACATTTTGTTCATATACTAATTTATCCCTTAAGATTTCATATTCTTACGGTGCAAAATTTAAAGCAATCCGTCAATTAGGAAAGAAATACAGAGGTTTTCTTTAGGAGTGACTTCGGAAAGCGGCGCAGTAAATTACGTCCAAAACAACGCCAAGCAAATTACGGAGTACATCATTTTTATCCTTTTCGTCTGTCTCTAAATTTGAAATAATATTGAGACATAAGTCGTTTAATGTATGTCAATCTGTTCAAAAATAATTCATACAGATTAAAATAGGCAATCATGTGATCACATTATTTCCTGGTTCTATTTTAAATCTCTTCACAACAGGTGCATAAAGAATTTCATTTCAGAACGTATGGATCATTCAGTTTTGTTTTCTCATGTCGTCCAAATCATTCTTTTCAAGTGATTTTTTATCAAATTATCATCTTCGTTGCAAATAAAAAGCATTTTAACATGCGCTCGAAACATTTTCTTGCATTCCATATGTATCATGTATAAACGTATAGTGTCTTTTGTGGAGTTTGTATCAGCTTGAATTAAAGATCTATGATTTATTTTGTGTAAAAATTGCAGGAAGACGTCATTATTTCCAAGCATACGTCTTGATGGTGCTTCTTTAACAGTGATATCTAAATACCAATGCATCGTAAAAAGTTCAAATTTCAGTATGATAACTTTCAAATTGTATGAAATAATAATTGTATACATCGACTTTCTCAGTGTCCGCAATTAAAAATAATAAAGGAATTATGTTCGTGTGTACACGATTTCGATATCTCAATTTTCGTACTGCGCCGCTATACGTCACAACACATAATTTGAGACAATAACTTAAATGACATAATATTTCAATCACCATGATATTGTATGAATTGATTATAATAAACCTCATCAATGTATTGTAATAAAATTGTAAGGTTACTGTCACGCATTTCCGAGATATTGCGGTTGTCTACGAACTTTTCGAACAACCCTCGTAATTAATATTTCGAATAAAGAAATCTTATTGGTCTAGAGAAGTCACGTGGGAGAACGACAAAACTTCATGTCTCCGGCCGGAGAGGTCATATTACCCTTCTGAGACGTCATGTCTGACGGCATCACTTAACCCTATAATCTACATTGTTTTAAACAATGATTATGCGAGCAATAAGTTCAGATCATACTTAACATAACATGTAAAAGGTAAGAACTGAGCAACTATTAGCTCGCTCTTGAATTCTCTACGTTGAGTAAGCATTGAGTTGCCTCTCAAGTTACGGTGACTATTGCAGGCTAAAAGAGTGGCCTTTCATCAGCTTTCGGTATAATAAACGATATATTGCCAAGTTGGAAGGGAGACATGAGTATTTGTTTGTGCCCTCTGGCGACATGATTTTTTTGGGTTGAAGAAATTCTCATGTATCCCTTTCAACCGGGCAGTAAATGTATGATATTGATAGAAATTCCAATCCACCCATATGATATGCAAGAATGACAAATATAGACAAATATCATATCCGAACATACAGTAAAAATGTAATTTATATCCGAATATAGAGTATAAAACACACGTTTGGTAAACTTTACGTAAGATATGAAATGTGGGATGTGAACTTCGAAGCACGCAGAAATATTATTCAAAGACTCTAGACACAGAAAATGTTTTATTTTAAACTAATTTTACTTAAATAAATACAATTAGAAACATACAAAATACAGCACCGGGTGTAATTGAGAAACCGTCGTTCCCCTGGAGTTGTTTTAGTATAGCTTCTATCTTCATTAATTGAACATTATGCTGTAAGCCGAAAACCTTAATCAAGTATAATCGTTTCATTGTTTTGGATGATTTCAATAGCAGGGGGCAAATCGAGTTACAATGATTCCTTATTTTGTACAGATGATATTTCATAAGAGAAAAAAATTATAAATTCAAACAGCCATATTATCTTAAAATAGTAACACTCACCCTGTTGATAAGTCTGAAAAATAAGGATAAATATGATCGCATTTCAATATAATTTGCTTCACTGTAAACTTCTCGTAGAAAATGGTGAAACTGACTTACATATATTCGTTGTATAGATTTTATTATCAGATTTGTTAAAGATTCAAGACAATCCGTACATTTTTATCTACTTTTCTTTTAAGGGATATAAAACAAAGTAATTTTGTATGGGTATAGGAAAGACATTTCCACATTGGAATTACAACAGGAAACAAAAATGCAAAAAAATACAATGTAACAAATGGTAAGGTTATCCAAATTACTTGCGCGACCTCATAGAATGCACAATTGATGTGTATAATATCCTCCTCCTCCTCCTCTGTTCTTAAATAATGCTATGTGATTTGAAGACGTTTTTATAAAAAACTTTTAAACAGTGCCGGTCATGGAAACCCGTCGTCAAGGTCAGTCAGAGTTCAGAGTTCAAGAGTACGCTGGTTCATGGCTGTGGATTGGTTAAGTACCATGTCGAGTGTCCGTCTGGTGACAACTAGATCATATCCACGACACAAAAGGCATATTGATGATTCTGACAAATTTTCAATGGATTTTCTGTCCACCTTTGATCCTTCTCATGTTGCTCATGAATGTATATGTCCGAATATCAAAAGGATCTGAGAGTCGTTTTTGTGAAATTTCGAGTAAAGGTTTAACTTCTTCATTAAAACAGATTGCTATCCTAAGTCGGCACCGAAGGCCCATCCAATGTTGTCAAAAGTAAACAACCAAACCAACAAACATAGACATGGAAATAAAAATCAAAACTCGCATTGAGATGACCATTGTGATTAAAACCAGATCTCTACATGCTCCCGATTTTGTTATGTCGCTTAGAGGATCTGGTATAACCCAGTAGACATCATCGTGCAGGTGACCTTTTTAACTGACCAATCAAAAGATCGGTCTAAGAACTGTAGACATGATCGGGGCATGCGGATGCATAAGAACTTATTCCAAAAATGCTTAGTTCCGAAGAGATGACCACAGCGTACAGAAGCCAGCTGTGTGTAAACATATCTAAAGCGTTGGTTTACACAAAGACCGCGAGCTTGACCTGGTTGAAGTTATTGTGGTCATATACGATGAAAATAAAAAAAAAGAAAACAGTGAACGTGTTATTTCGAAAAATAATTCAACGTTGCAAAAAAAAAAAAAAGACAGAAATTAATACATTTTTTTATTTATCATGCTTATATTTCAAAACCGTGAATTACTCAAAAGAAGGCATCTAGAGTTTTAACATGTTACAATGTGGACTCTCTCCGAATCATAATATTTCAAGCTGATTTTTTACAAGTTTCGATCTTACTGCGGCGACCAATCAATTAAAGGGAAATGGAACAAAACAGTGACTTTTAATATGTTCTTTTTCTACATAATTATTTCTCATTAATTCTCATTCTTGTAAATTGAAGGGTACTGACATTTAATTCGTAGAAAACCGTTTGATGTACTACGTACATATCTACGTTTGATTTGATTACGATAAGATATTGTGCTGCAACTATCATACAGATCATTATGGCTCTGCGTCTTGTAATTTTGTGTAGTGATCCAGATGTTGACCTGTCTGATAAGATGGGAAAATTGACCTGTGGTCATTTAATTCTAATTATCTTACGTTAAGCAAAAGTTTTGCAGAACCGACTTGCGTTTGAAACGCATATAAGGATTGGTTGAAGATTTTAACTTGAGACTTTTTTGATTGGACAGAGAAATTTCTCAGCAAAGGTCACCTGTACGTCTATCTCTACTGGGTTATACCAGATCCTCTACGCGGCATAATAAAATCGGGAGCCTGTAGAGATCTGGTTTTAATCAGATTGTAAGATGACGTGCAAAAATGGAAACGAAACAAAACACATAAACATAATACACAGAAGCAAACACAATGAATGATCAATGACAATTGATGCGTATGCCAATAGAGGTAAGGACAAATAGGTATTCACACAAAGACTAAATAAAGGAAACATATTTATGTGCGATAAAATGTATATATTATGTAAATGCGACAAATATTTTCTACACATACCATACTTAGCAATTACATCCTCGACATTTGGCACAAAGGTACATGTGGGTATTGTATCCTGATATGAGTAGCTGTACTCAACATTTCGAGTGTGTGGCATTGGTTCCAAATAAGAATCGCTAGCAGACATTACCTCAGACTCAATAACCCTCAATTCATTAATTTCAATATAAGTACTTTCGTTTGTTGATTCTACAATTTCTTTTGCCTTGACATAAGTATTTCGCTTCCTGTGAAGATAAAGAGTAAGATAAAAGAAATAGTTGAAAATAATTTCTTTACAGTCGTTTGTCGATATCCAAGATACCGTTTTCGGTATTAACTATAATAAAACTTGTGAAAAATATAATAAAAGTTGCACTGAAAATATTAAAGCGAAAAAAATCAAATCTGTCGGAGTCTTAAGTCCCGGTCGCACTTAGGTTCACGGCTTCATTACTGCTAAAACGCGTCAAAAAGGATCTCCCTTAAATCATACGTTTTGTTCGAAATGAAGCTGAGCTTAGGATGAGCTTCAGGGTTTTACTGACGTGGCAATACCCAGGGAGAAGTATGAACGCCATTGGACGCGGAAACAAGTTTTGATCTTTTTAATATTGTATTCCGCGGACAACCACGGGCGGCAAATGTGGTAAAGACTTGCGCTGCACTTGCAACATATACGATGATTCGGCGTGGATTCCGGCAATGATTAAAACTTAGGCATGACGCGGTCAGACGTTAGCGATATGTTACGGTCAGAGCAAGGTCATTGGGCGGATGTTTCGCGTTGGTATAAGGGGTAATAGTGTGTGTGTAGCGTCTTATCACGATCGCATTTTGCCTTAGACGTAGATGAACGACGTGGTTAGCCTTGCTTTGACTGTGTTACAGCGGTTGAACATACGCCAACAGTCATACCCCGTACAAGGCCACATGCGACCATTGAACGTGATCTAGACGTGGGGTGCATTGTGACTGGGGCTTAAATTAGACAATTATTGATTATTATTATGATGAATGTAATTCATTTATAAGATATTTCAACTCTGTGTGTAAACGAAAGGAGGGGATCTCCAACAACACTCGGTTGCATCACCCATAAAACACCAATGCAAGAAAGGAGGGGATCTCCAACAACACTAGGTTGCAGCACCCACAGCAAAATCCCCAAACACCCATGCAAAAAACACAGAACAGATACCCACAGAAAGAGACGCAAAAGGGACAAGGGACACCAACTCACAACATAGAAACATGAAACATAAAAGACTACACATAAACCAACGAGACCAATGGGCAACCGGTGCCGACTTAGGACGGCCATCTGCCACGTAAATAGCAGACGGTGTGGTTATCCTGGATTACGTGCGCACAACCCTCCCACTATTCCGATTTCCCAGAGGTCTCGAAGAACGCACAATTATGGTGTAAAACAACCTCCTCACTGTTAGGTAACCACACACAAACAAGACCGTAAAACACAGGGGTCCAAGCAACACAGATGAATATGTAAATGGATATAAAAAGAGGACGTGCGTAATACAGTCCGTGCTCTGCCGGCTGTAGCGAGCTCATATATGTTATCACCCGAGGAGTCCGACTGACATTCAGAGAGGACAGGTGGTCGGGGCCCTGTCTTCTCTAAAGAGGTTTGGACAGGGCCCGTCATGGAGTCCCGTCGTCACAGTCAGTCAGAGTGCAAGTCTTAAGAATGCGCTCGTACAAGACTGTATATTGGTCAAGTACCAAGCTTAGTGTCCGTCTGGTGATATTAGGATCATATCCACGGTATAAAAGGCGTTTGATGACTCTGACGCATTTTCGATACATATGCTGTCTACCTTTGATCCTTCTTATTTTGTTAATTATGTCACCAAAACACAGAGCAGATACACACATAACGGGATGCAAAATGAACAAGGAGCACCAAATCACATAGATACATCAAATGATTGCACATGAACTAACGAGACCAATGGGTAATCGATGGCGACTAAGGACGGTCATATGCCACCACGCCAGTAGCAGATTACATGGTAATGTTGATTATGTGCGCACAACTCTCCCACTTTTCCGGCTACCAAGAGGTCTCGAATAATGCACAAGTGTGGTGTAAAATAACCTCACTATTTACAAAGTTGTATTCAGGATTAATTCATAATATCATTTCATTGCAATTTATGTATATACTTATAAATACTTAAACTATAGTCGACGGAAAAAGATTGGAATAAACAAATCAATATTAAACGTCTTCTGATTCAAAAAGCATCATTTAAGTGTTAGACGTCTTTTAATTCAATGGCATCATTTTAAACCTGATAAATTTACAGCATGGACCAGACATGCACGTTTTGGGTACTAAACCCTCGTCAGTGATCCTCAATCTAGTAAACATCAAAGAAGTACCTAACCGTCAATCAGACTCAAAGTCGAAATTTTATCTGTTCTTAAATGATGCTATTGAATTTGAAGACGTTAACATTCAATCACAATGTAGAATGTCACTTATCATTCTGGAAAGGAGGATCATATCATAATTATGCTTTTATTACTTCCCCTTAGCAATATGCTATACAATGTAATATGACCAAAGAGTGTGAGAGTTATGTGCATGTCTTGTCCATGCTGTAAATTTATCAGGTTTTAAATGATGCTATTGAATTTAAAGACGTTTAACATTTGAACTACTTGGTGAGGGTCACTGCTGGTGGACCAGGAGTCCCCGAGGGCACATGTAGCCAAGTTCGATCAACTTTGGTTGATCGTCTGTCTCTTCAACGCATTTGAAATTTTCTGTTACAAAATTTCTAGAAATTTCAAAAACGTAGGTCCCGTAGCATCATATCCCGCCCATTCTGCTACGTCTTTTGGTACATTTTTGGACATAATAATTTTCTTACTTTTTGGCCATATTACATTGTTTAGACTGAGGATCACTGACGAAGGTTTAGTATCCGAAACGTGCATGTCTGGTCCATGCTGTAAATTTATCGGGTCGTAAATGATGCTATTGAATTTGAAGACGTTCAACATTATGTCCAATATTAGAAGGGAGGGGATCTTCAACAGGACCAAGTTGCAGCAACAACAGCAAAACTTGTACTGATAGAAGTATCAGGATGAGAAGGATATGATGCTACAGGACCCAAGCTTTAGAAATTACTAGAAATTTTGATAACAGAAATTTTAGAATGCGTTGAAGAAGCGATCAACCGAAGTAGATCGAACTTTGCTACATGTGACCTTGGAGACTCCTGGTCCAACTGTAAGGACACTTATCAAGTGGAACAAAGGCTAAATGTCTTCTAATTCATGCAATAGCATCATTTAAGAACAGATAAAATTGCAGCTTGGACCATAAATGCACGTTTCGGGTTCTTCATTTTGACCGCAAATTTGTCTGCAGTTTTTAAAATAACAAAGCTTGAATCTCAGCGCATGGGAGACATGGCTCTTATCCTCTGTCCTATCTGAAAGTATGTAGGCCTTCTCGGGTGATTTTTATGAGCTTTAAGTGATTGTTACTCATATAGGCAGCCAATTGTTCTTTACATTAAATTCATATGAAAAAAGCCTCACATTTTTTCAGTTTTAGTGAAACCATAAAAAATCTAATAAGATTAATGTGAAAGAATATTTATGTTAAAGTCAAATAATTTTACTTTATATGAATTTAATATCAATTTTACTACGTCCTATTCATGTGTAATTGAATTTACATAAAAGACATGTCAGAAACTTCACATGAATTTCGTTTAAAAGAAATCACGTGAAATTCATGTTCTTGCTCGTTTCACATATATTTGTGAACTTTTACGTAAAATTCTACACGTTTCATGCGAGGCACAATTGGCTGTATTTGTCCCTTTCATTTGACATGATGTCACAATATTGTGATTATGATAGTCTTTTTTACAACGAAAACAGCGTTCTTGAACTCTTCCGTTTACCGGATTGACAAGGGTGATGAACACACGTAATCCGGATAATCATTGAATTACTCCGGATGCATATATTTGGTCTCCATTTTTATCTTCGTTTTGAATGCTTAAGTTTTGGACTCTTTGTTGAACATGTTCTTGGTTGTGTTATTTTTATTATTAGGTAAGCTTGTTTTAGATGAAGCCCGTTGTCTGCTCCTCTTTGATCCCTGTAACACAATCTCCTTATTCATACACTTCTTATAAAAAATGTAGATAATTATAGCACATTATTCTGAATAAGACCAATTATCGAAAGAGAATGACATGGTTTTAGATATTACCAGACGTGACGACAAAATGATGACAAGGATTTGTATATTTGAGAACGTGAACATATATTTATTTGTAATGATCAATATTGCGCAAAAAAGAATGATGAAAAAGGGATAACAAATAAAGGATCTCACCTGATACATAAACAAACCGTAATAGGGAAAGCAACCAAGGCAAGGAAAAAGATGCTACCAATGATGCCTGAAAATGATTTAGACTTAACAGTACTAATTTTATTTAAAACATGACTATTTGAAAATAAAAATTCATTATTATTATGTACTACAAAGAAAACTGCATTTACAATGGTACTTTGAAACTCGTACCGCTCATTGCGACGAACAACTTCTATCTCGCACCCTGATGCTACTATGAAGATTTGCCAAAAACTCGATTTAAACAAAAAACATAAACAAAAAAAGATAGGACATTAAGTCCAAAGCTTATGCCATCAAAAGTTATACCAGGGCTTAGTTGAGAAGACTTAAACATGTTAAAGGAGAAAGAATTGATTTTAATGACAAAAAGTATTGGTACTATAGAACATATATTACAATATTGACAAATTCATACTTGCAGAATCTGTAATTTACAGAAAAGGGACGCTATGTTCAAATTCCGGGCAATAGGTACACGATTATATATAAAATCCATTGCACGTAATGGTGCGAGTAGGAACATGTACACGCGAAATTCAATGGCACTAAATGGTGCGAGTAGGCAAAATATTTGAATTAATTGTACACACGGAATCCATACTTGTTTATGGTGCGAAATGCTTATGGTACGACTTAGTTACGAAGACCTGTTATGGTACGAGTTGACAATAGAGATAATTGTGATACAGGGATATGTGTATCTATTTTCCATTTTGAAGGTTTTACGTCCTTAGTTCTAAAATGAGTCCAGGTGGATTCGATATAAGCAAAACCTTACCAATAATGAATGTTGGTATGAACATTCCATTTTTGGCTGCATCATTGAGATCCCTAGTTCTCGATCCTAGTGAGGCAATAGAAATACTTTCCTTTAGTATGGAGATAGATATATGAAGGATAAACTTCTTACGCAAAAAACTATGTAATTATACATTATACAATTTTCACGACCTTGTGAATGAGACAGGGGAAACTCATCCGAATGCAAGAATGTAGGAAATTTTTCGCAGGAGGATAAGATTTCCATGTCTCAATCGCAAAGTCTTTCCCCCTCACCTTATATTCTTATCACTAAAATTACTCTTTTTAAGAAATAAAAAACTGATATCAAGAAATTATGCACATATCTTACGATGCCTTGACGCAACTTTTACTATACCCATGCAGATGGGTATATTAAAATCAAGCCCTGTAAGATTGAAGTGGTCGATATATTAAAGAGCACCAATTTTCACCAAGCGATTGCTTAATTTCTAAGTGCGACACGAAGAACTGCAAAACGTGTAACATCCTAATAACAAACACTTCATTCTCAAGTAATCTCACAAAACAAACATTTAACACGCATAGTTTTGAAAACCTTAACTGCATGACATCTAACGTTGTGTACGGAATAGAGTGCTCACTTTGTGGATTGATTTATGTGGGTGAAACCAAAGGTCAGCTCCGAAAACGAATGTCAGGACACCGGTCAAAAATTAATAATAAAGAAAGTCAACTCCTTTATCGACATTTTGACCAGGCGGATCATTCTGTTTTATCTATGAGAGTCAGAATCCTGGAGAAAATAAAAAAACTTAACACTGCAGCGCCCTATGGATGCAACGATAATATCAGCAACATAGGAAACTTAACAAGTCCCGGTTGTCAATCGGTAAATGTGACTAGCTTATTCAACAGACCACAAAGAAGACCTCGAAGTCATGGCATTCGAAAATATAATAGGCCTGAGATACATAGTTTCTCCTTCGATGACTTGGTTCCATTTTTTGAATGAGCCTCTAGGCCTGCATTATATTCGTACCAAATTATACTCTGTTCCTTTACGGAAGTTACACGAAATTCACAAATGTACGAAGGACCTCACTTATACCGATACACATTCCCCAGAATACAGACTAAAAGGAGTCATCTTGGACATTTCTACTTTTCGTTTATTTCAAGCAGTTAGATCAGATAAATCAGAGGAGAGAACAAACCGTCCTTTCATTAAAGTAAGATTTGCAAACAAAGGTATTGATAAATTGAATCTTGGTCAAATTTTGAATCACAAAACTGTCACAGAAAAAATCCCACCATATTTCAAAAGAAAAGAAACTCCTTGTATTTCCTATTGCTACACACCAACAGTTGAATCTAAAATTTACAATTACAAACGATTCCTGCAGTGTATTGATTTAAGTAATCCCTCACTACATCCACTTCCTTGCGAATGTTCTTCATCGGATTTCAACTACTCTCCTTGTGGACACGTTATTACTGGTGACCTTAGTATAGTGAAGAACGACAAGTTGAGAGAATTGTTAAAAAAGGGTCCAAAATACAGAGAAAGTATGTCCTTTATATGGAACTAAAATGTCAAAATTATCATGGACTCTTGTGAGGAATATGCAAGACGTTGGGCAAAGAAAGAGGATGTACAGCTCGACACCCTTTCCGAATGGATAAAATCCATCAGAGGGTTACTTTTATCTAGAATCAACCGATTAAAATCAACTGTGAACACCAGATTCCTGTTTATATTTAAAAACCCTGATGTTATCACAGAGCTTACCTACCTCCAAGAACATTATGTCATCACAGCAGCGGACAAAGCCTCAAATAATTACACATTTACTTGCAAAAAGTACTATTTCGACAGTATAGTTAAAGAGTTGGGTTTGAATTCGACACCTGGAAATCCCACTTACACCCCAACAAACCTTTCTGCCTCTGAAATAACAGATAACCACAAATCAGCTCTTGCTTCCTTTGGCTTCGACACTACCAATTTAGATTTAGATTTACCATACTTATACTGCATACCTAAAATGCATAAGAATCCGTACAAACAACGTTTCATGGTTCCTCAAAATGTTCTACCAAATCTGTATCGATCTTACTCACCAAAATTTTACCTCAAATCAAATCTGGGCTTCAAAAATATTGTTCGACAGTATATTCTCGCAGTGGTATCAACCAGATGTGGATTTTAAAGAATTCAAAGGAACTTTTAGAACATCTGAAATCCACTCATTTTAGTAGAGTCCATTCGATCAAAGCCTTTGATTTTTCGACACTTTACACTACAATTCCACATTCTAAATTGAAAGAAAGGCTCGCCAAAATTATAAGTAATGCGTTTACAAGTAAGAACGGTAATCGCAAATACAAATTCATTGTTGTTAACTATGACAAAACCTACTTTGTAAAAGAAAAGTCCGATTCTGAAAATAAGTACACTGAAACAGACATTATTCAGATGTTAAACTTTCTAATCGACAACATTTTTGTGGTGTTTGGAGGAAAGGTCTTCCAGCAAATTGTCGGAATTCCAATGGGGACCAATTGTGCCCCACTCCTTGCCGACATTTTCCTTTACTCGTACGAAGCTGAATTCATTCAATCTTTGGTCTCTGAAGGGAAAAGATACTTAGCTTCAGACTTCAACTTCACTTACAGATATATAGACGATGTGTTGTCCATCAATAATCCAAAATTCGCGGATTACCTGAGCAGTATCTATCCTTCGGAGCTTGAAGTCAAAGAAACTACAGAGACAAATAATTCAGCATCCTATTTGGACATAATGTTGTCATCGTCACTGAGGAAGTTCTACGGTCGATATGGGGAACTCGTCATACACTATGATGTCCCACTCTCGAGAATGGTGGATGATCATCTGTCATAGACCATTTGAACCATCCAACCAAAGATTGTACTCTATGTCTTCCAAAATGGAAGTAACCGGATGTGACATTTCTACCGAATTGAAGCGACGGGTGTTGCATGCAAGCAGGAGATGCTTACTCTTCCTGGGCACCTGGTCTCACTCCCATATCGGGAGTTCGCTTCTTTTCATATGGTGGAGGTTTTTGTTTGTTTGCTTTGGTTCCTGTTTTATCCTGATTTTGTATGCCTTCGGTTTCTGATTTTCTGAATTATCGATTTTGTGCTGTAAACAGGGATATGGTCATTATCCATATTTGTCATTTCACTGTCGTTTCTGGCTCGTCTTAAAGTGTCGCCTGGAGGGTTCTTTCAAGATCTACTGAGGTATACAAAAATCTACAAATGTTACGGAAACTTCATCTTCAGACTTTCATAAGATGTAAACTTTTCGTCACGAGTAGAATTTTGTCTTTCTCAGTTGGTAGTGAAGAATCTATTGGTCTTACATTTTACATGTTTCTAAGTTGTTCCCCTTTTCCAATAATTTCAACGCGAATGGCAATGGAATCATTGGATTCTGTAGCTGGAAAGACACCATATTTCTGGAATACGCTCTCTATCATGTTACATGCTAAACCTTAGAAGAAAAGAAAAGTTTAGACTCCAACGTCTACTTTTTTTCATAAGTATCAAGATTCAAATGAGTGAGAAAAATAATAAAGTAATCAGACAGACGATATTTCTCTTTTTGTGTAGCGTGAAGAGGCAATGCATCTTATTTCGCTTCAATTGTAAGGGTTAGGCATTTGAAATTTCTCATGTAGATACCCTGTGACATAATCTTTCATTTGAGACCATGACCTTTTACCTTTTAAATGAAGCATTGACCTTTACCTATTGCCAATTGGTCTTGTTGGTTTGTGTGTAGTCTTTTGTGTTTGATGTTTATATGTAGTATGTCACTTTTTCGTCTCTTCGTGAGCTCGTCTTTATGTTTTTGCATCGTGTGTGTTGGTATTTTGCTGTTGGTACTGCAACAGGGTCTGGTTGGAGATCCCCTCCCTTCTATTGTTCAAAACTTTTACTTAGGTTATATCTCATTAATTGTAAGGTTAAATGCTTTGATATTAAACTCGTATACATCTTATGACAAGCCCTTTTGTTTGAGATCATGACCTATGTACCAAGCGACTTTGACCCTGGACCTTGACTTTCTTCTCAAATACTGAAATCGGTGCTATTTTGATTCAACAATAAGGAATAGGTTTTTTAAAATATCTAATGCATAGACTCACCATGAAAAGGCCTTTTATTTGATAACCATAGACCTTTTGACCGAAACCTGGTCTACTTTTCCAAAACTTAAAGCTTGCCTTTATGGCTTTATCAATTAGTGATAGGGCTTTCATATTTCATATACATACTCTTCAAGACAAGACTTTTCATTAAGACCTTGAATTTTGACCTTGACCTTTGACATTGACCTACATGCATTTTCCAAAATATTTAACCTAGGCTATATGTCAAACGTCTTTAAATTTCTTCATTTCAATTCTCTATTTCGAACTCAGACTTATCATCTATCTACTGTCTGTCCAAACTTCACAAATCTCATTACACATTTCGATTTATTGCTAACTCGACCATTTATACTACTTAAGTTTTATCTAGAAATTTGACATCAGCGTTAACATCAATCAAAGAATCATATATCAAAATAATGTGAAACTGCATTCAATAATAGCGACATAAATCATTTTTGGTCAATAAGGAATTCGGGTGATGCGATCAACAAATTCATATCATTTAATTTTAAAGCCGAATCTATCTCATCCTACGACTTCTCTAACATGTACACCACCCTCCCTCATGAGAAGATAATGATTGCTTATCAAATTTATTAAATAGTGCTTTGATTGAGAGGTTTATGTGAAGTCTTTTGTGTTTGATGTTTACATGTCGTGTGTCTCTTTTCCGTATCGTGCTGTACTCGTCTTTTGTGTTTTTGCATCGGGTGTTTTGGTGTTTTACTGTTGATGCTGCAACGGGTTCTTGTTGGAGATCTCCTCCCTTCTATTTACATGCACTTCTGACACAAAAGGATTAATTTCTTCAGTAGAATAGAAATCAAACAAATCATGTACGTATACTAGATCTGAGTTGTGCAAAGCCTTGTCCTTTCTTTTAGACAACATTTTTATAAGATTTGGTAACACTCTATACACACAAGCTATTGGATTTCCTATGGGTACTGATTAACCGCCTCTTGTTACAGATTTGTTTTATACAAATACAAATTGGAATTCATATAAATTCTGCAAAAGCTCAAGAAATTTGACTACTTGAAATGTTTCAACGGCACCTCTAGGTATCCTGATCATATTTTGAATATTGATACCCCATATTGTGACCATTACAAAAAATCATATTTATCCACCAGAGGTAACATTTTATAAAGCAAACACAGACGATAAAGCTACACCACATTTGGATCTTGATATCAAAATCAATAACGGAGAAATTTAGACAAAGATGTACGACAAAAGAGAAGACTTTGGCTTCAACAAAGTATATTTTCTTTGGCTTTATGGCGATGTTCCAAGGCTGTCATCATACGGCATTTACATCTTTCAGCTTATCAGATACGCTAGAACTTGATCCCATGTTTTGGACTTCCATGATAAAAACATATATAATTACAAAGAAACTTATCCATCAATAATTTATATATCATTAACTTGTACGATTTTTTGGAAATTTTACAATAAATATTCTGAACTTCTTATAAAATTTGAGACTTGTCCCGCATCAGAGTATATATCATTGGGAATTGCATTACCTTCATTTTACGGTGACTTAGTACACAGATTCAGAAGGATCACAGGCAGATCAAACTTCAATAACAAATGTAAGAAAATACTCGGTCGCCTGCTTTACCGAGGATATGATCCTAACGTCATCAAAAGAACACTGGGCATGGTACAGGACCATTCAGGTTTGTACCAGTGTTTTCCCAAACGTTGCACACTGGCCAACCATGACGACGAGACTCTATGACGGTCCTGATTCTCTGTCCTATCTCTCGGTTGATTGATCTTGAGCTCGCTCCAGCCAGTAGAACACAGACTGTTATACGCAAGCCATATAATGTTTTAGATTATTTTACATAGCAATACAAAAGGCCGCTGCGTTAAACTGTCTTGTTTGTGATGTTACCTTAAAGTGAGAAGTTTTATGTTTATACAACTATTGTGCGCCTTTGAAGACCTCCGTGTATCCGTATAAGTGGGAGGGTTGTGTGTACGTAATCCGGATAACACACCGTTTGCTTATAGCAGATGGCCATCCAAAGTCGGCGCCGGATGCACATTAGTCTGTTTTGATTGTTTTGTATGATGTTCTAGTGATTTATGTCGTTTACAAACCTTCAAATGTGATTCTTTTGTTATTCATCGGTCATTTTATTTCACAAAGACCGCGGAAGATTCTAAATATACGTGGATTTATGAAAGTTCAATGAAGTTTGGAGGATAATAGAAAACAAGAGGCCCAAGGGGGCCACATCGCTCATCTTTGGAGACTGTATGTATGTTTTCAATGAAAGTCAGCATAAGACCTTAAGGAAATAGCTTTTAGTGAGTCTTTGATGAGGACAATGTGTACGTACTTCCTGTAAAGTTTGGTGCCATTCTGTGCAGTAGTTTAAGAGGATAAGTCAAAAATGTGTCATTCAAATAGAGCCTATGGAGGACATCTTGGGTTTCGATCGGTTCGAAAAAACGAAAACTTTGTAGAGGGCAATGAGTACTTGCTTCCTTAGAAGTTTCATGAACTTCTGTGCAGCGGTTTCAGAGGAGAAGTCGAAACTGGTCATCCAATCAGAATCTGTGGTGGCCATCTTGGATTTCCGATCGGCTCCATAAACACAAACTTGGTAGAGGGCAATGAGTACTTGCTTCCTGTGAAGTTTCGTGAAATTTTGTGCAGCAGTTTCAGAGGAGAAGTTGAAAATGTGTTAGGTAATCAAAGCCTGTGGCGGCCATCTTGTATTTCTGATCGGCTAAAAAACACAAGCTTGGTAGAGTTCATTGATTACTTGCTCCCTGTGAAGTTTCATAAAATTCTATGCAGAGGTTTCAGAGGTAAAGTTGAAAATGTGTTATACAATCAGAGCCAGTGTTGGCCATCTTGGATTTCTGATCGGTCGGAAAAACACAAAATTGGTAGAGGGCATTGATTACTTGCTTCCAGTGAAGTTTCGAGAGATTCTGTGCAGAGGTTTCAGAGGAGAAGTCAAAATGTGTCAGCAAATCAGAGCTTGTGGCAGCCATCTTGCATTTCCCATCGGCTCGAAAAACACAACTTGGAAGAGGGCATTGTGTACTTGCTTCTTGTGAAGTTTCATGAAATTCTGTGCAGCGGTTACAGAGGAGAAGTCGAAAATACGTCAGCAAATCAGAGCCTATGGCAGCCATCTTGGATTTCCGATCGGCTCAAAAAACACAAACTTGGTAGAAGGCATTGATTTTTTTGCATCCTGTGTAGTTTTGAGAGATTCTGGAGACGGTTTCAGAGGAGAAGTCGAAAATGTGTCAGCCAATCAGAGTATACGGCAGTCATCTTGGATTTCCGATCGGCTCGAAAAACACAAACTTAGTAGAGGGCATTGAGTTTTTGTTTCCTGTGAATTTTTATGAAATTCTGTGCAGCGGTTTCAGAGGAGAAGTCGAAAATGTGTCAGCCAATCAGAGCCTGTCTCAGCCATCTTGGATTTCCGATCAGCTTGAAAAACACAAACTTGGTAGAGGGCATTGAGTATTTGCTTCCTGTGAAGTTTCGTGAAATTCTGTGAGCGGTTTCAGAGGAGAAGTTGAAAACGTGTCAGTCAACCAGAGCCTGTGGCGGCCATCTTGGATATTCGATCGGTTCGAAAAACGCAAACATGGTAAAGTTCATTGAGTATTTGCTTCCTGTTAAGTTTCATGAAATTCTGTACAGCGGTTTCAGAGGAGAAGTCGAAAATACGTCAGCAAATCAGAGCCTGTGGTGGCCATCTAGGATTTCCGATCGGCTCGCAAAACACAAACTTAGTAGAGGGCTTTTAGTACTTGCTACTAGTGAAGTTTCATGAAATTCTGTGCAGCGGTTTCAGAGGAGAAGTCAAAAATGTGTTAGCCAATCAGAGCCTGTGGCAGCCATCTTGAATTTCCGATCTTCTCGAAAAACACAAACTTAGTAGAGGGCATTGAGTTCTTGCTTCCTGTGAAGTTTCGAGATATTCTATTCAGCCGTTTTAGAGGAAGTCGAAAATGTGTCAGCCAACCAGCTACGCTAAGGTGAGTTAAAAAAAAAAAAACAATGAGGGGTGGAGAATAGAAAATTATTTCAGTCGCGGGTGTGAATTGTTTTGATTATAACGAGTATTAGGCCAAAGCATAGAATGTCCGCGAAATACATTATTTGTGAGAAATTTTAACAGAAAAAGAAAAGATTCTTCTATCCTGCAAAGCTCAAAATGCCATTTAAATCAATTTAGACCCCTGTGGCGTTTCTTGAAGACCAATAATCTTCAATGCTCTTCAATTGAATGTATATCGCGGAACTTCATACACAAAATGAAGAATTATTAATTTCCTCACTTGATTAGAAACATTTTCCTTATATCCATTTGCAATAATTTAATCACATACTTAAAAACTTTAATGGAAATAGAAATCATTGTTTAGCTGTTATTTTCTTCTGTGACCTGACAGGGTGCCTTTTAGAAAATTATCGATAACAAACTATTTCACTACTATGGCCTTATAGTCGTTGCTGTTGCATATTTCCGACCTATAATTTGCATCGTCAGCTTCATTTTGAAAACCAGGGGTGTATTAGACCAAGTTTTAAAAAAATATTACCCTAGTGGTTTAATCAATTAGTGATAGAATTCTGTTACAAATATGACAGTTTGCTGAACTAAACGAGCACGTTCTGAGTACTTCGATTTACAGTCGTCGATTCGATTCATGCGTAAAATGATATCACATATCTACAATCTTTATATGACTAGAACCGTTATTTTTACATGTAGAATCGGCGAACGTTTTCCAATTATCAATCCTATGACCTTGACCTTTGGACGCCAAAATCAATAGGGGTCATCCTAGTTGCGAGGGATACATTTCTTACAAGGTTAATGTTTATACATGTAATACACAATCTGATATGATCCAAAAATCGTTTTAAGTCGTCAGAAATCTAGAACTTGACCTTTGACCTTTTGACCCCATAATCAATAGGAGTCATTATTGACTCATTGTAAATATTTCTAGCAAAATGCGTGATAAATAGTGTAATACACACTCCGTTTGATCCAGACTTTTTTCATTACCATTAACACAGTACGAAGACTTTTAATCTTCTGACCACAAACTCAATAGGGGTTTTCCGTGATGCAGGAGGAAAATTTCTGGTAAGTTTCGTTATAATAGATGTAATAAACACTCTGCTGTGATTCGCAAACCATTTTCAGTCACAAAGTTCAAAGGGGTCATCGATGAGTCATGGTGAATAAGTTTTTGAACTTGCATTACCATAGCGCTTAACATACTGTTCTTATGGTCCTGGAACCAATTGTTACGTCCGCCCGCTTGTCTTCCTGTCCGTCTCACATCAGATTAAGAGCAGAAATTTGCAATTCGGTCAATAAAGTAGCAAAATCGAAGTTTCGTGAATTTTTTATGTGAAATATATAGTATTTTCCGATTGTTATTTTAATGAAACGATGATGTTGATTGGCCGAAAAAATTTGTTGATAACTGCATCAACAGAAACCGGAAGTACGCGCTTAGCAACTTCATCAGAAACGTTGTTACCAACACAGTTTCAAAGCTGCAAATAAAGGTTGAAAACAACAAAATGAAATGATAAGAAATGAATATACGCACACGATGCAGCTTTCCCTCAATTTTTACAATCATTTTTTAAATCATATAGAGGGATACTATATTTGATATTAGTGCATCACATAATAAATCCTTGGAATTCCATTGCTTGAACACGCGGGGACTACTTCACCGTGGGGATCACGTGATACACAAATGATATGTTCCACGGGAATTCCCTATGATTGAACCAATTAAAAACTGTCTAAATCTACTTTATATGAATTTATGTTAGGCATATCATATGTTCATAATTATAAATTATATGATGGAAATTTATTCTGGTCTAGAATAGACGTATGTTAAACGTCTTTAAATTCAATAGCATCATTTATACAGCATGGACCAGACATGCACGTTTCGGGTACTAAACCCTCGTCAGTGATCCTCAGTCTAAACAATGTAATATGACCAAAAAGTATTAACATTATTATGATTGTCCGAAAATGTACCAAAAGATGTAGCAGAATGGGTGGGATATGATGCTACAGGACCCACGTTTTAGAAATTTCAAGCAATTTTGTAACAGAAAATTTCAAATGCGTGAAAGAGACAGACGATCAACCGAAGTTGATCGAACTTGGCTACATGTGCCCTCGGGGACTCTTGGTCCACCAGCAGTGACACTCACCAAGTAGTTCAAATGTTAAACGTCTTTAGATTCAATAGCATCATTTAAAACCTGATAAATTTACAGCATGGACCAGACATGCACGTTTCGGGTACTTAACCCTCGTCAGTGATCCTCAGTCGAAACAATGTAATATGGCCAAAAAGTATGAACATTATTATGATTGTCCGAAAATGTACCAAAAGATGTAGCAGAATGGGTGGGATATGATGCTACAGGACCCACGTTTTAGAAATTTCAAGCAATTTTGTAACAGAAAATTTCAAATGCGTGAAAGAGACAGACGATCAACCGAAGTTGATCGAACTTGGCTACAAGTGCCCTCGGGGACTCTTGGTCAACAAGCAGTGACAATAACCAAGTAGTTCAAATGTTAAACGTCTTTAAATTCAATAGCATTATTTAAAACCTGATAAATTTACAGCATGGACCAGACATGCACGTTTCGGGTACTTAACCCTCGTCAGTGATCCTCAGTCTAAACAATGTAATATGGCCAAAAAGTATGAACATTATTTTGATTGTCCGAAAATGTACCAAAAGATGTAGCAGAATGGGTGGGATATGATGCTACAGGACCCATGTTTTAGAAATTTCAAGCAATTTTGTAACAGAAAATTTCAAATGCGTGAAAGAGACAGACGATCAACCGAAGTTGATCGAACTTGGCTACATGTGCCCTCGGGGACTCATGGTCCACTTAAACAGAAAATTTTGTATCTGTCCGTGCACCATATCATAACATGTGGCGAGCATTGAAAAATTTCTGTTTAAGTGTTCTCCGAATGCACGTCTATTCTTGACCACGGTGTACTTGTATAAGTGAATAGTGACCGGCGACCGGGCACTATTGCTTTTTGATTTACAGAGTTACGTTGCTTGGAGACACACTCGCTATACAAGAAATGTAGGTGTCGCCACTTCCTTGTAAAACAGCTTCAGTGTAAAGTCTGGTAAATTAGGTCGGTCCTTTTACTTCCGTTTCGGAAACTACATGTATTTTCGGCGGTTGGATGGTTCAAATGGTCTATGACAGAATATCATCCACCATTCTGGAGAGTGGGACATCATAATGTATGACGTGTTCCCCATATTGACCATAGAACTTCCTTCATAGGTTAGTCGGTCACAAACGTATCCCTGACTGAGAAGCTTAATATCTGAAAGACGCCTACCTCTCAGAACGAAATCTGTATATTTGGTACTTGCTCTGACAGAGCGTATCAACTGAGATAAGAACACGCCATAAGAAGGCGATGAAGGGATGTTGCTACTCAGAAAAGAAATTTTTTTAAAAATCTTTTTTTTTGTACTCAGACTTTTGGCTCTCTATGGATATAAACATTAACATCATGATGACATGGTTTATATAAAATATAATATCTGAAAGACGCCTACCTCTCAGAACGAAATCTGTATATTGGTACTTGCTCTGACAGAGCGTATCAACTGAGATAAGAACACGCCATAAGAAGGCGATGAAGGGATGTTGCTACTCAGAAAAGAAATTTAAAAAAAATTTTTTTTGTACTCAGACTTTTGGCTCTCTATGGATATAAACATAAACTTCATGATGACATGGTTTATATAAAATGTGCCTTGGGTTATTCTGTAAGTATTGGTTATATTGTTAGTACTTTATATAGTATCCGAGCCTTATATAATCATCATCGCACTTTTTTCTTTTTTTTTCTTTTTTTTTTTATTATTTCTTAATTTCTTTTATATGATTCTATTCATATTCAACTGATAAACATTTGTGGTATCGTATCAAGACATTTATATATCAATAATAACGTTAGAATTGTTTGTGGTGCGACAAAGTAGTTAAATCGATATGGCTTATATTCATTCGGTCAGCGCATGTCACGTGGCTGTGAATAGGGCGAAACTGACAGTTAGGACGAGTGTGACAGATGGCAATTTTCGTTTGGGGTAAAACTTCTTTGGATTTCGATGATTTGGAATTATAATGATATAACAAATGAAGGAAGGGATCAGAAAAGGAAAGTTTGTGATGTTGAAATTTAAGTAGTCATGTTTATCATAGAGTGAGGTGTTCATGTGACCATCACTGTCGTTGGACAACATTTTGTCAACATAGGATGCTGAATTATATGTCTCTGTAGTTTCTTTGACTTGAAGTTCCGAAGGATAGACTCTGCTGACCTAGAGATTATCCGCGAATTTTGGATTATTGATGGACAACACATCGTTTATGTATCTGTAAGTGAAAATGAAGTAAGAAGCTAACTTAAAGTATCTTTTCCCTTCAGAGTCCAAATATTGAATGAATTCAGCTTCGTACGAGTAAAAGAAAATGTCCGCAAGGAGTGGGGGCACAATTGTTTCCCATTGGAATTCTATATATTTGCTGGAAGACCTTTCCTCCAAACACCATAAAAATGTTTTCGATCAGAAAGTCTAACATCTGAATAATATCTTCTTCAATGTACTTATTTTTAGAATCGGACTTTTCTTTAACAAATGTTTAACGTCTTCAAATTCAATAGTCATCTAGGAACAGATCAATTGGCAGCATGGGCCAGACATGTACGTTTCTGGTACTACCCTCGTCAGTGATCCTCAGTCTAAACAATGTAATATGGCCAAAGAGTATGAAAATTATTATGTTAAAAATTGTACCGAAAGACGTAGCAGGATGGGAGGGAAAAGTAAATGTTGTCATAGTTAACAACAATAAATTATATTTGCGATTGCCGTTCTTGTTTGTGAAGGCATTACTTTTTATTTTGTGCGAGTCTTTTTTTTCAAAATAGAATGTTGGATTGTTGTGTAAAGTGTCGAAAAATTAAAGATCTTTGATCGAATGAACTCTATTGACATGAGTGGATTTCAGATGTTCTAAAAGTTCCTTTGAATTCTTTTAAATCCACATCTGGTTAATACCGCTTCGAGAATATACCGCCGAACAATATTTTTGAAGTCAAGATTTTGATGGTAAGATCGATTAGATTTGTTTGAACATTTTGAGGAACTAGCGAAAAAACGTTGTTTTTACGCATTTTTATGCATTTTAGGTATGCAATATAAGTATGGTAAATCTAGATCTAAATTGTTTGTGTCAAAGCCAAATGAAGCGAGAGCTGATTTTTGGTTATCTATTACTTCCGAGGCAGAAATGTTTTTTGGTTCCAGATGTCGCATTCAAACCCAACTCTTTAACAAGGCTGTCGAAATAGTACTGTTTGTATGTAAATGTGTAGTTATTCGAGGCTTCGTCCGCTGGTGTGATGACGTAATGCTCTCGGAGGTAGGTCAGCTCTGTGATAACATAAGGGTCTTTAAAGATAGACTCGAATCTGGTGTTCACAGTTGCTTGTAAGTGGTAAATTCTAGATAAACCTATTAATGTCCGTTTGACCCAAAAGCAATACTATGGGAGAATAGTACCAAAACAAACGGGCATTAATAGGTAACTGATATCCTATACACACGGAAAGGGAATGATCTTCAGCATATCTTGCTTCGGAAATCATCTAACAGTGTGGTTCCTACTCTGTATGTAATCCAAGATATCGACCGAAGCAAAGTGCCACAATTTATTATTTTTTTCTAGTTTTCAATATCAGCGCACCAGTGCTTTGTACGTCAAATATTCTCCATTATGACGACAAGTATGAAGGTAACAGCCGTTACTTGTTGTTACTACTTTCTACTAATTTTATCTTTTTAACAGAATAGCAAGTGATGCGCCTTTGGCCAAAAGAAAGAACTAATGATAATAGGAAAATAATAATACTACGGACACCTCTGTGTATCCGGAGAAGTGGGCGGGTTGTACGCACGGATAACCACACCATTTGCTAATAGTCGATAATAATTACCAAAGTCGGCGCCGGGTGCAAATTGGTCTCCTGCCTTTTGCGTGTCGTCATTTATGTTCTCGTGAATATTGTCGTGTCTCTTTTGTGGTTTGATGTTTTGTCTGATGTCATTCACGTATCACTTTCTTGTGGGTTTCTTTCACTGGGTGAGTGCAGGATGGTCATGCTGGAAATCATCCCCTTTTCTTATTGATGATACTTAAATTTTGACAAGATGAACTGCAGCATAAGTGCATATGACATTTCTCGAGTCATAAAGCAGTCAGTTTGGCTACATTGTATGAGCTTAACAAATAGAGGCAGAGACATTGTGTCAGGCAGACCTACAAGCGGACAAAAATTAGCCTATCAATAAACAACAGAAAAAAAATCGATGAATGCATGCAGAAAAGAGAGAGAGAAAAAAAACCGGGTAGCTTTAAACAAAACATAAAATCTAATTTCAGTCCAGTACCGAATTTTCCACTGCTCGAATGCAACAGCTATTTCAGAAGTATTTTGTTCGGGACATTACACATAAAATAATCTTTTTACGATGTACACAAAACAAATTTACCTTTTAGAGCCCGAGTTGCTGCATCAATGTTTGTTTGTCTGAAGACTGTGTATGTCGATAAAACCTGTGTAGCATTTAAGTTTGAAATAACAGTATTTTCTTGCACTGAATATGTATCCGATACACCTTGCCTTAAAAAGAAAAAAATATATAGTAACAAAAATGCATTTTTACAAAATAGTATAATGCTACAATATTGGTAAATTGAAAGAGGCAGACAAATGGCTTTCATTCGTTGAATGTTTTCTCCATCGGAAACCGGTCTTTTCATACACAATATTTTGATTATATTATTTTTAACTACTAGATCGACCCTACATAAAATTTGAAGCCGAGCAATCTATACTAAAAAGATACATAAACATTACAGGGAACTTTGAGCCGTGCAATCTTTGCTAAGAAGATACATTAAATTAAAAAATCAATCTAGAAGGCGCTTCTAAGATAAATTTTGTTGTCAATGAAACCCATTGGCATTAAGTGCCACCAAAAGATTTTGTACCTGAAATACGAGGCTGGTGCATAGGAATCGGCTTGACATTTTCTTCAAGAAGGAAACAGTTAGAACACGTCCATCCATCAATAAGGTTTATATCAATAATAGACTGAAATTTCTTTTTCAGTCAAAAGCATTTTCGAATGAAAATAAGTTAGTTAATTAAGTAAGGGTTATTCTACTGTCTCCGAGGGCGTAGCCCGAGGAGCAATTGAATAACCCACTTGTTGCACGGCAATTGTTAGGCTGTCAAACAATTATCACCGTTGATTGAGTAACCATAAGTCGTCATTCCAAGTAGAAGAAAACTACTCATTGTCAGTAAACAGTTAAGAAATCAGTTAAGAATTTCACGCATTTCAAAAGTAGATTTCAAAGAAAACAACGGTAAATTCGATCCAGTATTTGTTGTTAAATGAGGGGAAATAAAGTTAAGAAAACAAAAGGGAACCTAATATTTGAATTTTTAAACTGCAGTCTACGTACATAGGAAGCGGATTCTAGGATATGCGTTGAAGGATTCCCCTAATATTAGAATATTCCGCTATTATGATATTATCATATCTTGTTTCTTCTCAAAAGGACACCCCTCCCCCGGTATTTGCTCCCCCCCCCCCTGAATTTGTAAAAAAAAATGCACACACACGATTTCAAGTTTTGACGTATTTTCTTTCAAAATCATGGGCTAGATCCCTTTCCCTAGCGGGCTAGACCAACCTTCTTGGGGAAGAAATGTATATCCGCCCGTGACATTGAAAAAAGTAATTGAGACCGGTAAATCGCGAGATTTTTCAAAATTCCTTTAAGTTTCTCTAAAACATGGTAAAGAGAACATTCGTTTCCCCCTTTTTTGTCGTGTTGTATTTTCAAAACGGGAGAAATGGACGTCAGGTCATTTAAGGATAGTTGATCATTCAATGATTAGTTCACTTATTAATTCAATCACTGCTTCACAATGAAATATATTGCACTGTCTGGAAAGGTATTAATTACCGTCTACAAGGTAGACCGTGCAATAATCATGTTTATTGCGAAAAATATTCTGTTAGACTACCCAAATTTGCCCTGATACACGTTATGCAAAAACTGGTACACTTACAGTTTTCTGTACAGAAATTTAAATTCGGTTCACCAGACAGGCATGTTTTGGTTACTTAATCCACACCTGTGGTACTGTAAGCCAAAATAATTCAAGATAAGAGAATCAAGAAACATATACAGAGAATTGGTTTAGAAATCGTTATCTCACCATTCACGGGGAACTGCTTGAATACAGGCAGGATCTGTACAATGTAGAAAAAGAAGCCAACTACTCGTAAGTTTTTCTTTTAAACAAGATTAATGAGTTAAAGGCGATCCTGACGAAAATCTCAACAGCACTCACAAAAGGGCACAAAAATGAGCATCGACGGACCTTTAGCAAGCTAGAGGTTTTGCCATATGCTAAAATCAATGCCCCGTAGGCAGCTTTTAATTTAAGACAGATGGATATGACTCAAAGGTATATAACCGTTTAGTAAAAATTAATTGATACGAAGAAAAAAGGAAATATTCTTATTGACGTAAATTATGAAGGGTATTGTACGAGTTGCCATTACCTTGAGCATAAACCTAGGGACTGTTGAAAGGTTAAAAAAATTGACACTTATATATGATTCATAAAAACCTCAAAACACACTCCCCTTATCACATGCACATATCTGACAAGGAAATAAGCTATATTTTGTTATGCATGCTATATTAAAAGTTATCTATACTTCAAGGAAGTGAATTAAGACTTGCATTTGTATAATTGATCTGTGTAGAAAGGGAGATCTCCCTTTTCTGGACATCCTGTTGTGGCATTACATGGTTCAAGAATGCTTTCAACGATATTGGATCTTGTATTATACAAAGGGCATCCACCTAAAATGCACATGATTAGTGCAGAAATAAATATAATAATAAACATTGAAGAAACACTCATATTATAAGTTATAAAGTGACACAAGGCAAAACATGTTTCCAAGGTAACAGTCGGGAACCTAGGAAATATACTCTTGCAATTTGGAAGTGAGGTCAGGTGTCCGAGGAGAGTCGGCTTCTCCTTGTCAAATTCAATGATTTTCTCAATGAAAATATCTGGAAAAGTGACTAGTTTTGGGATATTGACATTCTTTCAATCGTACTGAAAAGAGCCATCTCAAGAGACGACCAATGAGCTTCCTCATTGGTGATTGCAGATTATATTGTCCAGTCGGTGTTTTGAGCTTTTGGTATGAAATGCCTGGCAGCGACTTAATGCTGGTAAGACGGTTGAAATTGATGTGTTTTCAATTACATTAAAATTCTTTAGAATCCACATTTGTTTGATTCTCTGCAATATGTTGTCTCTTAGTGTGTTTGAAGACCTTGTTTGATGAGAATTAATATTTTCCTGAGCAAAATGGACACAGGTTTTGTGTAATACCTATACGAAACGGCAAGGAACTGATATTTGTAAGGGTACTAGTGCATTATGGGAATCCGGTAGATAGAAGGTAGTTCAAGGTCAAAATTATCAGTATGGATACCTTCATAGTCAAGAACCAAGTTGTGGTTGTCAGGTATTTCAGACACAGATTGGTATGTTGGATTTCTATGTGATGAATGTAACACTAGTTCCTCTATCAGGCATTTGAAATTGTAAATGACTTGTACATGTAAACGAAAATTTTTGCCGCTTTGTCAGAAGGGACAATTCAAGGGGGAATAAACCTAGTTTTTACATGCTTATTGTTTATGATGATTATTATGAGAGAAAGGATGGGATCTCCAACAACATTAGGTTGCAGCACCCACAGCAAAATTCAAAAACACCCAATGCAAAAACACAGAGCAGACACCCACAGAATGAGACGCGAAAGGGACAAGGAACACCAACCCACACCATAGAACAATTAAACATAAAATACCACACATAAACCAACGAGATCAATGCTTAATGTTTATTTTGTCATCAAACTTTGCATTCCACGCTCTTGTGCAACACGTCATGCACTTGTTCGGCAAAGCGTGTACCGCCGTATATATACGCTAAGGATTGCTTTATTTTCGAAACAACCAAATGTAGATAACATATGAAAACGTATACTCATTTTATTCGGGGATATATTTTCTTTCTAAACATTTTACGGGATTGTTAACAAAATGTATCACGTTGTAAAGAAGAGCCAACAAATGACAATATGGACAACGACAATATCCCAATACACAGTATAAAATCGATAATTCAAATAATCGATAATCGGAAATCACAAACCGGAGGCATACGAAATCAGGATAAAACAGGAATCAAAGCAAACAAACCAAGACCTCTAACACATGAAACGAAGTGAGAAGGAGTGAGACCAGGTGCCCAGTAAGAGTCATCATCTCCTGATTGTTGAACAAGACTTTCCTCCTTGAACTTTTATGTAGATGATATATATTTCCAATGACTGTGAGTAATAAATTCAATTAACCATGCTCTCTATATATGTACCTAACATTTAGATACTATAAGTCACTTTATTAAGTCGGAGTCAGCAACAAAGGATAATTTATGTCACATAAACGTAAATAAGTACTCGTTGTGTTATCAGTCTACGTAACAATACACGTTCAATTCTCGTACACGTAAAAGTTTCTTGTGGGTTTGATTCGCTAGGTGAGTGCATGGTGGTCATGCTAGAGATCTCCCCTTTTCTTTATAATACAGAAGAAAAAGAAACAACAAATGCATGTTTGTATTTCAAAAACAAAAACGGAATAAAAAGATAACAATGACAGCTTATGGAAAGTGTTTCTTTGTATATCAAATAATTCTGATTTGTCACATGCAAATTCCGTGATCACCAATCATTTCTTATATTTAGTACATATTTTGCTAAACATTAGACACCATATTTTTGCATGAACATTGCATCAAAAGTCTTTTAACGTTTGTAAATTCTCCCTACGTTCAAAACTTGGACGTGATATATGTAACAATGGCATCCCGATTTATTGGAATATGACTAAGATAAAAGCTTTATTTAAACTCACATGTCTAAATAATGTCGAAGGGTTCCAACTCTATATATTTTTGAAGAAATTTCCAAACCAATTTCTATGCACCAGACACGTGTTTCGAATATTAAATTCTCATCAGTGATGCTTTCAGCGGAGCCACCAAAAGTAATTTCAGTAGCGCCCTCTTTAATTTTTTGAAGTTAGATTTTTACATTTACATTACAGAGAGTGCGCGGCTCCAAATTTCCTGTAGGTTCGATTCAGTAGCATATCCAAATGAAATCTATGTTCAAAATACCATTGGAGGGATGGTGCTAAGATGTTAAACTCCTTTAACTTCGATGATATCTATCGGTGAAATGGCTAGTTTCCGAAATAGCAGAAAAATATATAGGATGTCACATTGATAAAAGGCCAAAACAATGCTTCTTTCAGGTGACAGAGCTCGAAAGAAGTAATTAATACACTTGACAAACATCAGGCCACGGGGAACGATTTTAACTGCTCCACACTGCAACGTGAAATAAGTGTCTATATTAATAATGTCGAAGGGTTCCAACTCTATACCTTCTTGGAGAAAATTTCCATGCACCAGACACGTGTTTCGAATATTAAATTCTCATCAGTGATGCTTTCAGCGGAGCCACCAAAAATAATTTCAGTAGTGCCCTCTTTAATTTTTTGAAGTTAGATTTTTACATTTATATTACAGAGAGTGCGCAGCTCCAAATTTTCTGAAGGGTCGATTCAGTAGCATATCCAAATAAAATCTATGTTCAAAATAGCATTGGACAACAAAATGTTCATAGAATATTCAGAAGAAATTGAAAATAAATATTCAAGTTTTCATAGAATATTCAGAAGAAATTGAAAATAAGAGCCAAAACCGAATTAAAAGATTAGGATTCTATTTTTTGAAAATATGTATTGAAAGTATCAATACTCAGCATTTGTATATAAATCTCAAAATATCGATACTCTTCAATATTCCTATATCAATATACAGCACTAGATATGATATGATTTATACATGTAGTATATGTTCTAATCACTTACCCCTTGGTCGAACAATGACAAAGGAAACGGTGCACACTTCTACAAGAAAATTCTTTTCAGTTTTTATACAATGGTAGCTGAACTCCTCATTTCTTGTCGTACAGTTGAAATTGTTTAATCTTTCATTCCAATGATATCTAGAATGAGGACATCTCATAACTGGTTCAATCCTGAATCCAAAACATCTAATTAAACAATCTAAAAGTAATATGCATATCTTATAAAAAAGTAACATTGTTATTCCTTAAACGTTTATATACTATGTTAATTTGCGATGAAAATCAATTAGGAATATATAAGTGAGGAATTTCCTGAATATATAGTTTAAAATCGCCGTTTCCCTTATTTCATACATGCACAAATCAATGCAGTCGTGAATTAATTAGGAAAAACTTATGTCACGGAAACAGGATATGAATTTTCTATCGAAGTTATAACCATCCTGTTCCATTTTTTGCTCATTTAACATTCGTTTTTCATTCATTGAAGTGTTATTCACTCAGTTATTGAACATTTTGAAAGGAATAAAAAATTATATCTGACAAATGGTCTTTTCTTATTTAGCTAACCTGCCCGAAGGTATAGTGAGCTGTTGTCCCGCGTAAACTACAAACATTTTCAACATATCCTCTTCAATCCCTTCACATAATTTTACGAATCCTTACAGGAAACAAATTCATAAGGTTCTCTGCCAAGTTTGTGTTTTTCGTGCTGATCGGTGAACACATATGGCCGACAAGGGCTCTGAAAGTCTATCGGATTTTAGGAATCAATGCAACAGCAGCATATAATTTAACAAAACTTTAAAGGAAGGGAGTACTCATGAATAATTTAGGGCTGCAAAGGTTCGGAATTTTTTCTGTTTTCGGTTATGTTTCCGGATATTAGTTATCAGTTCGATTTCGTTCGTTTCAGTTCTCTTTATGTAAAATTTCATAATATATACATGATATGCAGGCATTTGTAAAATGAGGATATGTATGTGCAAGTATATTCAATAACCAATTCAAATTTAAAAAAAAGAGATACACAAAGGTCTTTAACCCCCCCCCCTTCCAGTAGAGTAAGGTGGATTGACAAATATGGATAATGACCATATCCCTGTATACAGCACAAAATCGATAATTCAGAAAATCAGAAACCGAAGGCATACAAAATCAGGATAAAACAGGAACCAAAGCAAACAAACAAAAACCTCCACCATATGAAAAGAAGCGAACTATCGATATGGGAGTGAGGCCAGATGCCCAGGAAGAGTAAGCATCTCCTGCTTGCATGCAACGCCCGCCGCTTCAATTCGGTAGAAATGTCACATCCGGTTATTTCCATTTCGGAAGACAGAGAACAATCTTTGGTTGGATGGTTCAAATGGTCTATGGCAGAATCTCATCCACCATTCTGGAGAGTGGGACATCATAGTGTATGACGAGTTCCCCATATCGACCGTAGAACTTCCTCAGTGACGATGTTAGTCGGTCACAAACATATCCCTGACTGAGAAGCTTATCTGAAAGACGCCTAGCTCTCAGAACAAAATCCGTATATTTGGTACTTGCTCTTGCATAGCGTATCAACTGAGATATGAACACACCATAAGCTGGCGATGAAGGAATGTTGCTACTCAGAAAGGGAAAGTTTGTAATGCTGAAATTGAAGTCGTCACGTTTGTCATAAAGTGAGGTGTTCATGTGACCATCAGTGTCGTAGGACAACATTATGTCCAAATAGGATGCTGAATTATTTGTCTCTGTAGTTTCTTTTACTTTAAGCTCTGAAGGATAGATACTGCTCAGAGAATCCGCGAATTTTGGATATTCTCTTTAATTCCGACGTAATGAAATATCATATAAACGTTAACCATCATTGCAACATTTAGGTAAAAAGGGTTTCATAAGAAATCCTAAGATATATGATAAAACATTATAAGAAAGAAACGCACCACCACCATCTCTTTGTACGATTTATACTAGCTATTTTCCATGTAAATGTATGTACTAAAGGTATGCTACCAAGATCTAACCAGTCAATATTAAATTAAAAGCTGACATTTGTTTCTTAAAATGTAAATCTGGTCAGAGTAAATTCTAAAAATATATCACTGCAAGAAACGCATGTATAACAAATTCATGTCATCGTAACATTTTCGTTGCTATTTTCCTTACCGATAACATTTTTAAAACTACAGTATGGTTTGCAGCACATAGCGATCTAAACGTTGAACAGAAAAGGCAAAACTAAATTATCTCGCTTGCATAAGTTACTACCCAAAATATTCTAAAAATAGAAATAGGGAATTTCCGCATAACTTTCAATCAATCAGTTCCAAGACAGGTAAAATTAAAATCTACTAGGTGTTCTAAAGTATCCCTATCTATATTTTTTTCAATTGAGAAAAAAATCTACATATCTTTTGATCGTCTTAAAACCTGGCAGTGAACGTCTATATACCAACATCAGAGTCGTACCAGTTATTTAGCCTCAAAATCAAGAACGCAAGGCAAAATACTGAGAAGTTGGAACCCTTCCGATTTTTTTTTCATATTCCCATTGGAGCGATTGCGAACCTCGGAATGAACAACATTCCGAAGTGAGGCCAGGTACTCGGGGAGAGTCAGCGTCTCTTGATTGCATGCAACTGCTCCAAGGAAACTTCCATATAATTGTCGAATTCGCTCACTGTCTCGTTTTGGATTTGTTGTACATATAAGGTTAGTATTTCTTGTTTGGTGATGACGATGGTCATTCTATCACAATCCAGAATGTAACTGATCATTCAGGAAAGGTAGTTCTTGCTTTTACTATATCCCCGTAACGACACAGGAACTTCCTCAATGATGATTTCTGCCGTTGTGTAATAACTCTGAACAAGTAGCTTACTTGCAAGCCACGTGGCTCTAATGATGGAATCTTCATAAAACAACATCTTCATTGAATACTAGTGGTAAAAATAACTACAGACCGAACAAAAAATGTCCAGAATCTTAACCATAAGGGTCGAACCGCTGTTTTCGTTTTTTTTTTCTTAAATCGTTGCACCCTTATCATGATCCACAAGGTGTCAGATTTTCTTGCCGATCAGTCAATGAATATGGCCGTATGAATGGCTTACGCAGTTGCTACAGGGATTGTCATAAAACCTCACGCGAAGAAAGTACTTAATATCCTCTACTAAAATTATTAATGCCGTTTAATCGAAAGATATGACCGGCAAGGAATCTGGTTTAAAAAAGGAGGATATCTCCAACAAGACCCCGTCGCAGCATCAACAGCAAAATACCAAAACACCCGATGCAAAAACACAAAAGACGAGAACAGCACGAGACGGAAAAAAGACACACGACATGTAAACATCAAACACAAAAGACATACACATAAACCGACGAGACCAATGGGTAACCGGTGCCGACTTTGGACGGCCATTTGTCACGCAAGTAGCAAATGGTGTGGTTATCCTGGATTACGTGCGCACAACCCTCTCACTTCTCCAATTACCCAGAGGTCTCGAAGAACGTACAATTGTAGAGTAAAACAACCTCCTCACTGTAAGATGACATCACACAAACAAAGAAACAAAACGAAACGTAGAGGCCCCAGAAACACAGATGAATATGTAAATATATATAAAAAGAGGGCATGCGTAATACAGTCCGTGCTCTGCCGGCTGTAGCGAGCTCATGTATGTTATCACCCGAGGAGTCCGACTGACAGCATGGAAGCAGGAGATGCTTACTCTTCCTGGGCACCTGGTCTCACTCTCATATCGGGAGTTCGCTTCTTTTCATGTGGTGGAGGTTTTTGTTTGTTTGCTTTGGTTCCTGTTTTATCCTAGTTTTGTATGCATTCGGTTTCTGATTTTCTGGGTTTTCAATTTTGTGCTATATACAGGGATATGGTCATTATCCATATTTGTCATTCAGAGAGGACAGGTTAAATCGCGTATTTTGTAACTCCTTTGTAATTTCTGCAATGAATTTAACGATACTTTACAAGAGGGAAGTACATGTACTAACAATCGTCTACCATTTTTTATCATTTTTTATCATTCCGATCGATAAAGATATATATAGTCGTTGCGAGCTCTGATTGACTGACTCATTTTTGACTTAGTTTCTGCATCCGCTGCAACGTCAAGAAACCTTACAGGAAGCAATTACTCAAGATCATCTACTAAGTATGTGCTTTAGGTGACAATTTGTAAATAAATACGACCTCCAACTGCTCTGAAATGATTTGGAAAATACGTTGCTTCAAAACTAGGACAAGATCTGTTCTTGGCTAAATGACGCCACTTTTCCGGCTCTTTTATGTACACGAAATAAAAAAAAAAATACGTAATTATTTGAAATGTTTCATTTGTACTTCTAGGTACCTGGATAATATTCTTACTATTCGCAATCCTGTTTTGAAGAAAATATCCACAAGAATTGACGCTTAAAAAGGCAAACTTTAAACACAGAAACACCATTCTAGACAATATTGTTAATCGAAAGATTCATACAAGAGTGCATGACAAAGAGGATTTTTGATTCTCAATAGTTAATGAGTTAAAGAAGATCCTGACGATAATCTCAACAACACTCACAATAGAGCACCAAATTGAGCATCGACGGACCCCTAGCAAGCTAGAGGTGGGATCAGGTGCCCGGGAGGAGTAAGCATCCCCTGTTGGCTAGCCGCACCCGCCGTCAATGTTCATGCACGAAAATGAAAAGAATATATAAAATACATGCACTGTCCGAGGCCACGTCTATATAGAAAGTGCTATGGCGACAATGTCAGGGAATAATATTCAAAACACTTACTGTCAAACCCCTCGCGGGGAACTTTTGTACGAGCTCCACACGGCAAAGGGCATAAGTGTGACACAAATGAGTTAAAGAAGACCGTCATACGGTATTTACATTTCATAGTTCATCTGGTACGCTAGAGCATGTACTGATGGTTTGGAATATTCATATTAAAATTTACAAATTTCCAAGAAATCCTTAGGTCAAGGTTGTCGTTTAACAAACTAGTAGACATTCTGGATTAAAACAAATTGTCACTTCTTTAAAAATTCGTACCCAAACAAGCGACAGAGTATATTACTTATTTCTCTTTCTGCCTTTTATGGTGACATAATGAAAAAAAAATAAGAAGGATCATAGGTAGACAGATTTAAATTGTACCATCGAAATTGTGTTAGAATCATCATCAGAGTCATGAAACGCCTTTTATACAGTGGATATGATCCTGTTGTCACAGATGGACACTAAGATTTGTACTTGACCAAATTACAGCCTTGTACCAGTGCAGTTTTGAGAAATTGCACTCCGACTTACTGTGACGACAGGACTCCATGAGTTGCCCTGTCAAAATCTTTTTAAAAAATCCAGGGCCCAGACCATCTGTCGTCTCTGAATGTCAGTCGGACTCCTCAGGTAATAACATGCATGAGCTAGCTACAGCCGGCATACAACGGACTGTATTTCGTTCCTTTCTCTTTTTTATATCCATTTACATATCCATCTGTGTGTGTTTTTGGCCCCTGCGCCATGTTGTCTGTTTATATGGTTACCTTACAATGAGAAGGATAATTAACACCACCATTGTGTTTTCTTCAAGACCTCCGGGTATTCGGAAAAGTGGGAAGGTTGTGCGCACGTAATCCGGATAAGTACACCATCTGCTAGTGGCGTGGCGGATGATAGCATCGATTGCCGATTGGTAACTTTGGTTTTTCTATGATGTGATTTGGTGTTCATTGTCCCTCGTGTGACTTTTTCTGTGTGTTTTTGTTTCAAACAAGAGGAAGGATCATAGGTAGATATAATCTAAAATAACTATCGAATCATCAAACACCTTTTATATCGTGCATATGATCCTACTGTCACTAAACGGACACTCAGCACTTAGCTTCTGACTTCACTTACAGATATGTAGACGATGTGCTGTCCATCAATAATCTATAATTCGCGAATAACCTCAGCAGAGTCTATTCGTCGGAGCTTGAAGTCAAAGAAACTACAGAGACAAATGATTCAGCATTCTATCAGGGCATAATGCTGTCATATGACACTGAATGTCACATGAACACCTCACTCTATGACAAACGTGACGACTTCAGTTTCAGCATAACAAACTTCCCTTTTATCAGTAGCAACATCCCTGCATCGCCTGCTCATGGCGTGTTCATATCCCAATAGATAAGTTATGCAAGAAAAAGTAGCAAATATACAGATTTTGTTCTAGAGCTAGGCGTCTTTCAGATAAGTTTCTTATTCAGGGATACGTTTGTGATCGACTAACATCGTCACTGAGGAAATTCTACGGTCGACAAAGGGAACTCGTCATACACTATGATGTTCCATTGTCCAAAATGGTAAATGGTATTCTGCCTTAGACCATTTGAACCATACAACCACAGACTATACTTATATTGTATTATATTATATAATACAATATACTATTGTTAGTGCTGTTGAGATTATCGTCAGGATCTTCTTTAACTCATTTGTGTCACACTTATGCCCTTTGCCGTGTGGAGCTCGTAAAAAAGTTCCCCGCGAGGGGTTTGACAGTAAGTGTTTTGAATATTGTTCCCTGACATTGTCGCCATAGCACTTTCTATATAGACAGAACCATAGACAGTGCATGTATTTAATAAATTTTCATTTTCATGCGTGAACATCGACGGCGGGTGCGGCTAGCCAACAGGGGATGCTTACTCCTCCCGGGCACCTGGTCCCACCTCTAGCTTTTTTTGTTTGTTTGCTTTGGTTCCTGTTTTATCCTGATTTTGTATGACTTCGGTTTCTGATTTTCTCAATTATCGATTTTGTGCTGTATACAGGGATATGGTCATTATCCATATTTGTCATTTCTAGGGGTCCGTCGATGCTCCATTTGGTGCTCTATTGTTAGTGCTGTTGAGATTATCGTCAGGATCTTCTTTAACTCATTTATATCTTCCGAAATAGAAGTAATCGGATGTGATATTTCTGTCGAATTGAAACGACGGATGTTGAATACAAGCAGGAGATGCTCACACCTCCCGGGCACCTGGTCCCACTCCTAATTGGGAGTTTGCGTCTTTTTATGTGGTTTTTGTTTGTTTGCTTTGGTTACTGTTTTGTCCTGATTTTGCATGCCTTTGGTTTGTGATTTCCTGAATTATCGATTTTGTACTGTGTATTCGGATATGGTCATTTTCCACATTTGTCATGGTACTGTGATAGAGTCATTTTTATATCATTTTATGACAATTTTCAGAATGTTAAATTGTATTAGAATTGTCATTTCAATATTCTCCCTGATTTGTCCAACATTTATTTTTTATTCCATTTAGTCCATTTTGTCATGTGGCCATTTCCCTTAATCTTTCGAATGTTTTATTGCATTTGAAATATGTATGTCATGTGATTTATATTTCAAGGTTAGTTAGATGCTTTGAAGTCATGTGACTTCAAAGAACTTTTCCTATTGGTTTTTGATTAAATTTTCAAATCTCAGTCCTTTCCAAGTTGTTCAGCCATATTGATGTACATTTTCTGTAGTTGTGCAAATTTCATATTTATGGATACAGGATCTATCAGAAGTCTCTGTAAGTTGATATTTCTACTTATACTTAACTTATATATTCATGTGATCACTAATTTTAAATGATTTGTATATTGAACACATATTTATGACTGGAAACGATTTTTAGTTTGTTTTCTTTGTTTGAGAATTATAGATCCACCATTGTCATCGTGAGCTATTGATATTAATACAGCCTTAAGAGTTATAATCATTCTTTTGTGTTAAATATTTTTGCATTATTATATCCATTTTATATATTCATAATTTCCATATTAGTATTTGGAATGTTAGAATATTTTCTCAGGATTTTATAATATTTATTTAGATACTGAGGGATCCTGACCCAGAGTCTAATTTGACCTTGACCTTTGTTGGTCATTTTATACAGTGCCTTAGCCCATAGTTGGGTAAGAGTTATCTCTATTTTATATGTACTTCTTGTTTTCAAAATGGCTGACTTGGAACTTTTATTTTTGTTATAATATCCTTAATTTATAAGTTTATACTTATTCAATTGTTGAAAGTAATGTTTTAGTATAAAAATCATATATATCTGAGAGCTTTCATACACTTTTCTGTAATGTGAAATACATTTTGGTAATATTATTCCAATTTCATGTTTGAGTATTGTGAGTTTGACCTATACATATTGTAAGGTACAGTTTGATATTGTATAGAGTATCTTATCAGATTTTATGTGTTGTAGGGTACAACATGCATACATGCATGTACAGTATGGAATAAACGATTGGACTAGGAAACATTGTCTTGATTATTCCGTACCACAGCTGTAATTTGATGCAACAAAGTATGTACCGAAGTGACCGCTGCGACAGTACTTGACCAATCTACAGCCTTGTGTCGGGCTGTCGGCGCATTCTTAAGTCAAGCACTCAGACTGCTTGTGACGACGGAACCACATGACTGGCTCTGCCCAAACCCTTTTTGGAGAAAACAGGGTTCCGATAATCTGTCATCTTTGAATATCGAGCGGACTCCCATGCATGGGCTCGCTACTGTCGACAGAGCACGGACCGTATTTCATACGCTCCTCCTTTTTATATATATCTTCATATTTAAATATATTCCTTTGCCCATGCGTTTTGCTGTCTCGTTTATCTAACAATGAGGAGAATATATAGACTACAATTGTGAGTTCTTCGAGACCTCTGTGAAATTGGAAAAGTGGGAGGGTTATGCATAAGTAAGCCGGATAAGCACACCATTTTCCACTAATCTGGCAGATAACTGTCCTGTGCACGGTTGCCCAGTGTTCTCGTTTGTTTATATGTAGATTGCTGTGTTTAATATATTGATGTCGTATGTGTATGTTCTCTGTGTTTTCATCTGAGTTGTTTTTTTAATGTCGTATTTGGTGTTCTCTGTCCCTCGTGCATCTCTTGTTGTGTATTTCCTCTTTATTGTCGCTTGGAATTTTTTGTGTGTTTTGCTGTGGATGTTTCTTGAAGATCTCAGATACTTTCCTCTTTTTTTCAAAAATTGAAATACTTTTTTCCATTTCTTTAAAAAAAAATAAGGCCTTAAGGTGACATGTAAATTTCCTATAATTTCCTCAGTAACCTCTGTAGGGTTGACATCTCCAATCGCAATCTGATCGATCCTATGTATCCTTTATAACAGTTTCAATTTTCAATTGACAGCTTCAAATATATAAAATTGAGGTATATATGATTAGCATAATCAATTATACCTATCGGTATGTCTTTGATGTCACATATCGCCGCTTATATCACGCCTACCAATGTTAAACGTCTTCAAATTCAATAGCATCATTAAAGAACAGATAAATTTGCAGCATGGACCAGACATGCTTTTTTCGGGTACTTAACCCTCGTCAGTGACCCTCAATCTAAACAAAGTAATAAACCAAAAAATGTAAAAGTTCTTATTTCCAAAAATGTACCGAAAGACGTAGCAGGATGGGGGGGGTATGATACTACAGGAGCCTCGTTTCAGAAAGTTCAAGAAATTTTGATAACAGAAATTTTCGAATGCATTGAAGAAACGATCAACCGAAATTGATCGAAGCCAAGGTCAACCAGTTGTACATATTACTAACCACTCCGTTGAAAAACCCGGCCTTTAAAATTAACCATACTGCCATCGGTTCATGTAAATTTCCTGGCTAAATATCTCTTTTATAACTTTTTGCAAACTTTCCATAAAAAATATTAAATTTTTAGAGATAATAATCCAAAAATACAAGTAAACAATTTTCTATTTATGTATAAAGATAAGTAGTTCAAATTTTCACCCATCTTAGAGCTCAGAAGATAAACTATTGGGATGAAATTTTTATGAAATTTCCGAATGTTTTTATCACATAGATACTTTTTTTGGTGGTTAGTGTGCATAATAGAATCTTTATTATTGCAATACGCACTAAAGCCGATACGTCAGCCTTCACTTTGTTTTGAATTTAAAAACGGAGTTACATTACAAATGTTTTAAATATGACGACATTGTACCATGTCATCAAAATACGTTATATTGACTATGCTGCATGTGTAAACAAGAATGACACTAGTGATTTGATGGCAATAGAGGTACTCACTCAATCAGGAATATTCTGTGGCATTTTGTAAAAAGGGCGTTGTTAAGGACAGTTTTTCGCCAGCGATCTGTTAACCTGCATTTTATTGCTTATTTTTTTTAAATTCCCGGCTCGGATTATTTGGGACACTCTGAATGTAAACGTTAAATATCACGGAGGACAACCAAACCAAGAATAGTTAGCTGATATTTGCCTTCAGTTATTTGTGTCACCTTTCAGTTTGACATTCTGTTTAGACGTCTAGTTTCCATGTTAACGTATGTACGTTCGTTTGTAAAAAGAGAGTACACGTTTACACATGTACCAAAGTCGTCGTTGCCAAAACGAAACATGAATTTGTACAAAATCATACACAAGGTATCAAAACATCAAACGAATGCTCAAAAGTAATTCCCACTTGATTTTTTGTAATCATAGTCCGAATGAAAAATTCGAATAAAAAACTGGCCTTCGTAATATCCTTTTTATTGCTATTTGTAAAGTACGTATTGAACAAAATTCTGTATATATATTATAGTTAGGATATTGTTGAAAATATTATAATTGATTTTGTTTTTGCCTAAAGTTCAAAGGGGCACATTTGTGTCCGTTTTTAAAGATCAACAGTGAATGCTCAATTTTCGATGTATTTTTAATAGTGCTGAGAAATATTAAAAATCCCTTTCTTAAGAATCTTACACATTCGTAGTCCTTTATATCTGAGTATTATTTGTTGTACACTTATATTTCAATTTTGAGAAAGACAATGAAGGTGGTTTAGCCCAATTTATTCATATTCTGCGACATCGTTTGTCAAGAGGGATCCATCCTGTTCACTCGGCGTTTTTAGAAACAATTGCGTTCTGGCAGCAAGCACTAATACATGTAGTAACACGGTGTAACACAGACGATGAAGAGGGAAACAACACGAAGGATCAGCAAACTCAGAAGACATAGTCAAGATTGTTCATAGTAAATTAAGAAATGTGTAGAACCCTTCTCTTCCATTTTGAATACATCTAGTAGCGTCAATCATTGTTACTTAGACGGAATGGACGAGTTCTGAATAGTGCATATTATTGTGACTTCAGACGCGTATACTTTGTACCTTATGATTATGGCATAAATCTTCAAATTAAGATGAAAATTACGAAAAGTGGTACTTAACTGGTAAAGTCAACTTTATTTGATGGTAACATGAAACTTTAAGCAGCAAAATTAAAAGTAAAAAATAAAGTATGTACTCATAAACAAGAGCCCAAAGAGGACAAAATGCTCACCTGTTACCAATGATAACTACGCAATAATAATTCATTGTACCAATAAAGAAAACTCATGGAAAGACGCCCATATATGTACATTCTGACGAAGAAAAAACGAGGTAACTAAAATGTGTAAAATATGTTGTAGATGAAAATATAAAATCATACAATGTGTACCATAACATATGATAACATTCAGATTGATTTAACTCCATACTATTGAATAATAGATGAATGTATATGGTTTTATATTAAATCCCCCAAAAATTAAAAAAACAAACTTTGTCATAATAATAACGAATAATCTTGATTGAAATTATTCTATGAATATTGAGATTTTAGCGCATGATGCGAAAAATCCTAATACTTATCTTTTGGTCATAGTTTGGATTCACATTATAAAACTCTTAAAGACTCTTGATTTGAAGAATATATGATGCATCTTTCTGTCTTCCCTTAATACAGAGTTATCTAATTTGAATGCTGAATTCAAATATTTTTCGAAGATTTCTGTTATCAAAATATTTTGAAATTTCTTAAACGTAGGTCCTGAAGCATCATATCCCACTCACCCTGCTATCGGTGCATTTTTGACATAACTTCCATACTCTTTGGCCATATAACATTCCTCAGATTGAAGATCACTAACGAGGGTAAATGACCCGAAACCTGCATGTCTTGTCCATGCTGAAAATGCATCTGTTCTTGAATTATGCTATTGAATTTTAAGAAATTTAACATTTGTACCACCCTGTACATTTTGAAAGAAGGTACAACGGCCTACTCACATCTTGAACCTTGCTCAGATGAGCTAAACGATTAAAAAAATCCAAAACAAATTAAGATTAAGTGTAAAGTTAACATTAAAGCATTAAGCAACTTACATGTAATAAATATGAAATAACTTACATATAATAAATATGAAATAGATCAATGCCAAAAATGGGACAAAGATATCGAATCATGATAAATTGATCATGAGGTATTTACATAAACATAACAGTAGCGACCGAAGAACTTCCTCAATCATTATGATAATTTCAGCCGTTTCTGAGAAAATGGAAGAAAACGTTTTTCGGTTTAGAAAGAAAATGGTAGTCAGATGAGGTAAAATGGAAGAAAACGCTTACAAAATGAGAAAACGTTATGAAAGGAACAAAAATCATGTCGGGGTTCCAGAACCAGGATTTGAACCCTTAACCCTTGGGTTCATATTCACAGGATAATTCCTGGTTTTAATTTGAAATAATCATAAATCCACATCCACACCCCCCACCCCCATCCCCCTCCAAAATATAACTATATCGAAAAATATTTAGTAACATAAATATGACAAGTACACAGCTAAAATTGCCACGTATAAAATATATAAAAAACGCATACTTTATGCATAAAAAAAGTATGTGTTTTTCGCAAAAATCGGCCGCGCATAAAAAATGCATACATTCAAATGTGCGAAATACGTGTATTTTTTTATGCATTTTGTATGCGTATTTTAAAACATGCGTATTGTATGAATACTGTACATGTATTTTTTATACATTTTTTATACGCAATATATGTTCCTGCCATGCATACAAAATATGCGAAAAGAATTGCACAAAATTCGCATATAATATATGCACTTTTTATATGTAAGATAATACATGCGTATTATATATACATGTTATATGAAATTTGTTCCTGTATATTTTGTGCAATTATTTTATGTGTCTATCTAGTACCATCTCATAAAAGGAAATAATTTGTTAAGATGAGAAAACATACATATACACAGAGGTGCATTTTTCCATATCTAAACATGCATGCATGCTAAGTATGTGTACAAGACATATACTGGACTACTTTGGGTTATCAGATCTACAAACACTTGGTATGACCAAGATTTTTTTAATAAGTGCATATCAGAGCTGGTCTTGAAAATGGAACCAACATCTCACAACTGTAGTTATCATGTAATGAATGTACTATACAAGCATGTGTAATGTGTAAAGCTGCTAAGTACATATTATTTGACTGTAAGTCATAAATTATACATATATCTTAAATGGTCAATTTATTACTTGACATATATTGATTGCCATAAGTTAAGCTATTAAAGCTTTGCATTTTTACGAATAAATATTTTGGATATATGGTTTGAACAGATAATTTTCAAAACTTAGAGTGATCAACATATGTCGAATAATAAACTAATTCCATCTATTGAATATACTACAAACACTTGATTTAACTGATGTACATTTTTATCAGTTTAATGAAATGTAATAATAATAAATAAATATTAACAAATGTACATGTATAACAAAATAGTGCCACAATGAAATTTTAAATTAAAGTCTCTATCATCTTTTTCTATATTCATTATATCCATCCAGTCTCTACTGGTCCATCTCTTTCTCTTTATCTGCATGTAGTCTCTACCATGTTTTTCTCTGTTCATCTACAGTTCCTTTTGCCTGAAAAAACCCCCAAGAATGTTGATTTCTGCAATCAAATTAATAATGTTTTATAATGCCATTATAAACTGCATGTCACAATAACCTGTGTGCAAAAACATTGATAACAATACAATGTTTACACTGTAATAAAAATACTACTGATAATTTAATCCAGCAGTTAGTGCTGTCTACTCATGAATATACAGATCTTGTCAGGTATTGGTTAACCCCCTCAGCCCTCAGCCTTGGTCAATAAATACATGACCAGTTTAGTCACAAGTAGACCCCACTTAAAGTCAATAATTGTTCAGTATTGCCACAATATATAGTCTTATTCAAAATCATATTTTCAAGGTCAACGACAATCCTTAAGATTATCTTTATTACCAGAAATCAGTTTCACCAATATACTGTTCTACCTCAATGCCAAGTTTTAAAGTGATATTTCATTTAGTATTGATGTATGGCCATTTCATTACAATACCTTCAAGGTCAATGTCAATACCTGAAGTCGAGTCAGGTCATTATGTTCTTCATGTACCTCTTTGTAAAATTTCAATGTGCTCTCTAGTATATAATTGAAGTCTGAAATAAATTATTACATCACTGCCTTAAATTACTAATTTCTACCTCAAAAGTCCTGCAATTAATTTTGTTGATGAAGTACATTAGACCTTTTTTAGCGAAAAAAAGTTTAATGCATCATTTCAATTCTTAATCTACAGCTTCAAACATTTCACATAACACTCATGGGAAATATGATAGTACTGGCTATGATCCACAATTACACAGTTTTACTCCTTTTACCGTAAGAGGGATAGAGTCGGACAGATGGATAGACAGACAAGCCAAACTCTATATGCACCCTTGGTTTGTAGACCAGCTAGGTACATAAAACATAGGGTAATAAAAGATTACATAGCTCGCCTATACATCTTTTTGTCAGAAACCATGTTAAAGTTTTTGAAAAGTAGGTCAAAGTCCAAGGTCAAGGTCACAAGGTCAAAGGTCATGGTCTCAAATAAAAGGTCTTGTCACAAGGTATCTACATGTGAAATATCAAAGCCCTACCCCTTATAGTTCAAGAGTTAAAGGTTAAAGTTTTGTCTACGGACGACGACAACGACGCCGCCGCAAAGGGTATGGCATTAGCTCTCTGGACTTTTTCATCCCGGCGAGCTAAAAATGCCAATGGAGGTATGTCAAGTGTTTCATAAACATATCTCGTATGTTTAGTTCTTACCTGTGTCTTGCTTAAATTTCTCAATCTCAAAGTCCTCCAATTCATTGTACTGATGAAATACATTTGACTTTCTTGGTGTATAGTCTCTTCTTGCTTGGTTATCCCTGAAAGTATGATGGAATTACACTGAACATCAATATGTATTGTTTATAAAACAAAATCTACTAGCCCCACAAAATAGTTAGCGACAATTTGTGAAAACTGAAAAAAACATCATCATCATCATCGTCATCATCATCATCGTCATCATCATCATCGTCATCATCACCATCATCATCATCTGACATCATAAATTATCATTATTATCATCATTAGTCATATTCATCTGACATCATCATCATCATTAATCAGGAAAAGAAGGAAACACTCAACAAAGTATACACCATATTTACATTTTTCGTCTTTGCGATTATATGGATGCAATCTTTGTTGATTCCCATCTTCCATCTTTTTCTTTGTCTCACATTCAACAACCAAATCTGAAATTTTTAAATATTATTAAATATTGATTATCAAAATCATCCTAACGGTTGAACTCATCATCATCATCATCATCATCATCATCATCATCATCATCATCATCATCATCATCATCATCATCATCATCATCATCATCATCCAAATCCATCATCATCCCAACCAATCATCATCAACATTATCATCATCATCATCATCATCATCATCATCATCATCCAAACTGATCATTATCATCATCATCATCATCATCATCATCATCATCATCATAATCCCAACCCATCATCATCCCAACCAATCATCATCAACATTATCATCATCATCATCATCATCATCATCGTCATTTGACATCATCATTATATGAATGTTATCATTATCATTAGTCAAAAAAAAAAGGAAAAACTCAACAAAGTATACTCAATATTTACATTTTTTGTCTTTGCAGATATAAGGATGCCATCTTTTTTTTATTTCCAGCTTCATCTTTTTCTTCATCCTCGCATTAAACGACCAAATCTGAAATTTTTAAAGCATTTTTAAATCATCATCATCATCATTTGATCATCACCATCATCATCATCATCTAATCAGCAAAATCATCATCATCATCATCATCATCATCATCATCATCATCATCATCATCATCATCATCATCATCATCATTTGACCATCATCCTTATCATCATCACTTCATCATCATCATCATCATCATCATCATCATCATCATCATCATCATCATCATCATCATCATCATCATCATCATCATCATTTTCATCATCATCATCAATGATCATCATCATCATATCGTCAAATTCTTATCAATATAATCATTTTTCTTAAATCTTAATTGTTGCAATCAAACTTGGAAAGTATAAGAAAAGGAAAGTCACTCTGCAAAGTATACATGTACCATATTTACATTTTTTGTCTTTGCACATATCAGGATGCCATCTTTATTAATTTCGAGCTTCATCTTTTTCTTTGTCTCACATTCAGCAATCAAATCTGAAATTTTAAACATTATTACACAATTATGTACACTTCAGCTGTGAAACATAACATATAATAAGATGACTTATATTACAAGAAATTTATATCACAAATTGATGCAAAATGCCCGGTTGCAGTATACATGTAATGTTGACCCCTGATATCAATACAGTTGTCAGCTAGCTCATGATAAAATATGGACCACAATATACTTTTCTGTTCAATATCCCAGGGTAACTTATTTTGTAAAGTCTTGATTTATAGAGTACAAAGGAGTATGTCTACCAAAATGATAAAATAACCCTATTTTGGCATTTCTTGTTAACAAATAAACACACTAAATTAAATTATGGCAAAATATAGTTCTACATAGATATGTACATGTAGTACAGAAGCTCAAAAGGCCAGGCATTACACTATTGGTATTTAGTATTCAGTAAATATGATGAATTAAATCAAGGTAAAAAAATTTGGTATCAAGGAAAAGTCTTGCCACAAGGAATACACATGTGAAATATGAAAGTCCTATCATTTACCATTCAAAAGTTATGGCCAAGGTTAAAGTTTTTCAAAAGTAGGTCAAACTCCAAGGTCAAGGTCACAAGGTAAAAAAATTTGAAATGCATGGAAAGTTTTTGTCACAAGGAATACACATGTGAAATATGAAAGTGCTATCACTTACCATTCAAAAGTTATGGCTAAGATTTAAGTTTTTCAAAAGTAGGTCAAACTCCAAGGTCACAAGGTTTAAATTTTGGTATCCATGGAAAGGTCTTGTCACAAGGAATACACATGTGAAATATGAAAGTGCTATCACTTACCATTCAAAAGTTACGGCCAAGGTTAAAGTTTTTCAAAAGTAGGTCAAACTCCAAGCTCAAGGTCACAAGGTAAAAATTTTTGCATCCATGGAAAGATCTTGTCACAAGTAAAACACATGTCAAATATGAAAGTGCTATCACTTACCATTCAAATGTTATTGCCAAGGTTAAAGTTTTTCAAAAGTAGGTCAAACCCCAAGGTCACAAGGTCAAAATTTGGTATCCATGGAAAGGTCATGTCACAAGGAATACACATGTGAAATATAAAAGCCCTATCACTTACCATTCAAAAGTTATGGCCAAGGTTAAAGTTTTTCAAAAGTAGGTCAAACTCCAAGGTCAAGGTCACAAGGTAAAAAAATTTGGTATCCATGGAAAGGTCTTGTCACAAGGAATACACATGTGAAATATGAAAGTGCTATCACTTACGATTCAAAAGTAATGGCCAAGGTTAACGTTTTTGCTGACAAACAGACAGACAGACAGATGGACAGACCAAAAACTATATGCCACTGAATCTCTGATTACGGGGGCATAAAAAGAATTTGCCTGTTTCTGCTCGACCAGGTCAGAAAATAAAGGAGAGCAGGTACATACATGTTGACAATCAAAGATAATATTAGTTAATAATTAACAAATAATTGGAAGTGTAACTTAAACGGACGGATGGTGGGCAAAGTGAGCCCTGTATATTGCTCTTGCATTGCAGGAAACATAAAAACTTTTAAACATTTGGTATAAATGCAATAATGGCATTATGGAGTAAAAAAAGTGAAAATACCGTGAAATTTACAGAGTCCAATTGCAGTCTTAACAAAATCTCACCAGCCCGATGCTGGTAGTCAATGAAATTTTGTCGGGCAAGTGTAATTTCACTATAATTATAAACTTATTAACACAAAAAAACTTGTAGAAATTGTATTTGGGCTAGTCAATGGTGGATCCAGCTTTTGGGTTAGAGGGGGTGTAAAAATGCTATCTAGTAATACAGTTTTTGCAAGTATAAGTATTTTCATTAAAAATTCCGCTTTAGAGTAGTTCGCACACATAATTCCCCCATGCATCGGCCTAGACCTAGAAACAGGAGTTCGATATCGAGTGAGTATACACACAGCGGCGTCGCAAACACCCCCTACACCAATACCTTTTTTTCTGCATGTATGTGTGAAGGGGGCTGTTTGCAATGCCGTAGTGTGTATATAAACTCACTCGATATAACACTCCTATGACCTAGAGTTCTTGAAATCTTCCATTGAGATGTTGGACAATTGGGAATTTTTATATCTGTTCAAATAATGGTTAAAACTCGAGTTTTAGTCCGACCAAACAATTTTTTTATCAGCAAATCTGATAAAACGGTAACATTTCATAAACTCTGCTTGACCCCCTTCCCCCCAAAATGAGATAAAACACTGGGAAAACTTGTCAAATTTCCAGCCTTTTTTAAACCACTCTGAACCGACAAAATAATTCAGCTCTGCAGAGAAAAATGTTGATATCTATTTTGAAAACTCTCAAAATTAGGCGACAGATGGTACTAGTACAGCTCCAGTAACAATATTGATACTGTCCGTGCAGCTCACTTCAGAAATCGGAAAATTGAAGTTTTCTCTACTTTGTTTGCATATTTTCCGATTGAAATTTATATAGGGAGAAAGATCTTGAAGTCTCATAAACTATCGATGTCTGTACTTATACTATGCTAACAGTGAAAGAAATTAAATTTAGATGGGGGGATTTCTATGTTAATTTTGCCGACAAAGTAGAGAATAATATAATCTTACACCACCATGAGGGAGGGATGGGGACCCTTACCAAAATATCAGGCCTCTGGCAAACAATTGCTGCAAACTTGCCACAAGTTTGCAGCAAGCTTGCGGCAACTATTTGCTGCAAGCTTGCCGCAAGCTCAGAATTCGTATGCAAATTAGTTTTCTGGCAAACAAATTGCGGCAACTTTGCGGCAAACTGTAGAACCTTATTTGGATTGATGCATTTGTTTTGTGGCAAACTTGCGGCAAGTTTGCAGCAAACTTGCCGCAAACTAATCATCATGTACATACACTCTTAGTAACACACTCTTAGTCTTAACACACTGTAGACTTAAATATGTGTATAGTACAGTATAAGATTTGAAAACACATTAAATTTAAAGAAGCATGCTTTTTATTAAAGTACATTTAAGACTATTAAGTAAAAAATTATGTGTAAATAATTTTTTTTTATTTATTCTATAAAAAAAGAAAAAAGAAGAAAATTATATATTAATGCATATAATGCATGCATGTTTGACATTATATAATCAAAAATTAACAATTTTATTTCTAACTAACCGAGCAGAAGATTAAACTGCCATAATGAATATGATAATTGAAGTGAATCATTCAAATGAGCCCTACATACATGTTGGTCAGAAAAAATTCAGTATAAGAAATGTTGTTCTTTTATTTCAATATCCCAAAATGGATATAGAATTCATATTTATTATATTCAATAATGATAATGGAAAAAGATAACTTACTTTTGGACAATAAATCTTGATTCCAACACATTTAAGCCCATCATTCCTATCTCTTTCTCTCCAATTTGGAGCCAAATTTAAATCTATTTTCCCAGGCTGCATCAGCTTAGTCATCCTACTAAGCAATTCAAGTTGTGGCAAACTTCTGGCGAACAGTGCAAGTGGTAATAGAACATAAAAATCCAAAGTAAATTTTCTGGTAAACTTCTGGCAAACACTATGAGAAGAAATATACAAGAGTTTGGTTTCTGGCAACTTTCTTGCAAACTATCACAGTTCTGGCGACTTTCTGGCAAACTAACAGAGTTCTGGCAACTTTCTTGCAAACAAAATTTTGTTCGTCAGAAGATTGCCGGTAGCGGCAATTTGCTGCAAACAACTTTTTCACTTTTCTGGCAAACTATATTGTTTGCTGCAAATTTGCAGCAAGCTTGCAGCAAGTTTGCTGCAAACATTTCATTTTGGTAAGGGGATTTCTCAACCCGAGTGTCCAAATTTTGCAAGTCCATGACGAGGCTTGCCGAGTCATGGACAAGCAAAATTTTTACACGAGGGTTGAGAATTAGCCACCCCCCGCTTATGGCGGTGTTTGATTGTTTTTCTCCCACGTTATCGACTATCTAGAGTGTCTGATATAATCACCAGTTTGCCTTACTTCCATCACGTGGCTTTGGTAGCGATGACGTCAGAGGGTGAGATCGATGACGTCAGAGGGTGAGATAGATTTATCTCACCCCAGGAAAATTTGAGAATTCTCAGTCTCAAGTGGGAGAAAACCTCAATCTTCCGATTTCTGAAGTTAAAGAAGTACTGTCCGCGCAGCTCACTTCGGAAACTGGTTAAAAGAGATTTTGATAACATTGTCATGCAACAATTAAAATAAAATCTATATCATTGAATAGATCTCGCTTTGTCGTAAATTTTGGTATACAAATGTATGTTACATGGTCGAGGGTTTATGCAATCATATTATACAGACAAAATAAGTTTTAGTACGGCGTTTTCAATGTTAAATTTTACAGGTTGGGCACATCATCGAATCTCCGATGTTCTATCGTAACTGGTCAGCTATGTCGTAAATGCGTGACTGATCAATGTCGGAAACTCGATGTTGTTGACAAGAAATTCAACGTTTTTATTATTTTCATCAAAATAAAAGATTGTAGCATTTTATATCCAACTGTGTTGAATACTTTATTGACTAATGAATGTATTAAAGTCATTTTTCAGGTATTCTATAGCTGCATATACGATGTAGATCGAAAATACCACCTTTCCTCTGACGTCGGATTCCATGGGTTGCACTATTCAAATAGTGATTTCACCATCATAAACGATAGGAAAATCTGAGTTTATGTGATTGCCGGCTTTAAGAGACTTTAATTAATTCCCCATATAACTTTTGAAACAAAAGAATTGATATTAATTAACAATCAAAACAATCACTTTTCTAACAGTCGGATTATTGGAGGAATGTATGGAGCACCGTTGATGCTAAGACAACGGATGGGATGCAGATAACGATATTTTACTTTGATGATGATTCAATTGTTTTTGTGAATTTTTTTTTCTTTATTGAATGTAATGCTTCCATAATCCCTTTGAAAAGATTGAACAACACTGCTTACATGATTGTTTATTTCTGCCAGAACGATTGTTTGCAACAATTACCTCACCTTGAACACCATGGACACCAGAGGAATAAATTTCCAGCAGATGGGAATATATTTTCTGCAGACAGGAATAGACTTCCCGCTTTTTTTTCTCTGATGGGAATAGATTTTCCACTGACGGAAATTAATATCCTGATGATGTGAATAGATTTCCCACAGATGAGAATAGATTTTCTGCAGACAGGAACAGATTTCCCCTGACGGGATTAATTTTTTTGATGACAGGAACAGATTTTCCGCCAACGGGAATAGATTTTCCGCCGACGAGAATAGATTACCTGTCAACGGGAATAGATTTTCCGCCAACGGGAATAGATTTTCCGCCGACGAGAATAGAATTCCTGTCAACGGGAATAGATTTTCCGCCAACGGGAATAGACTTTCCATCAACGGGAATAGACTTTCCGCCAACTTTTCCCGTCGGCAGAATATCTATTCCCGTCGTCAGAAAAACTATTCCCGTCACAGGAAATCTATTCCCGTCTGTGGGAAATATATTTACATCATCAGGAAATTAATTTCCGACTGCAGGAAATCTAAATCTATTCCCGTCAGCGAAAAAAAAAATGCGGGAAATATCTATTCACGTCTGCGGGAAATCTATTCCCGTCTGCAGAAAATATATTCCCATCTGAGGGAAATTTACCATATTCCCGTCTGTGGGAAATCTATTCCCGTCTGCGAAAAAATGCGGGATTCCCGTCTGCAGAAAAAAAAGCGGGATTCCCGTCTGCAGAAAATGTATTCCCATCTGAGGGAAATTAATTCCCGTTTGCAGGAAATTAATTCCCGTCTGAAGGAAATCTATTCCAGTCTGCAGGAAACATATTCCCGTGTGCAGAAAATCTATTCCTCATCAGGAAATTAATTCCTGTCAACGGGAAATCTATTCCCGTTGGGAAATATATTCCATCAGAAAATTTCATGAATTCACATCAGAGAATTATGCCCGTTACAAAATTGAAATCCCGTCTGAGAATCAATTGAATCCTAGTCTGAAATTAATTCCTGTCAGATGATTATTTCGATTCCCGTCTGAAAATCAATGAAATTCATGCCAGAAAATCAATGCCCTTGTGAATTTATTGAATTCCCTTCAGATGTTATTTGAATTTTCAGAATATTACATTAATTCCCGTCAGAATCTACATGTAATCTTTTCCTGTCAGAAATTCCCCTCACCCTTACCTCCCCCTCCCGCTCATCCCTCCATCCTTCCTTCACTCTCTGTCACCCTCCCTTCCCGTCCATCCACCTTCCCCCTCTCTCATCCCCTTCCCCCTCCCTTTCACCCTGTCCACCCCTCAGTATAATCAACATTTGACACAGCGTTGCAAAGTACGAAAAAAGAAGAATTTCTTTTACACTTCAAGGCCTCCATACTTATGCTTCCAAATACCATGATATACACAATTTTTCCGCTGTGGTAGGTATTGTCACACGAAAAGGTCAGTTGAAAATGAGACTATAGTGGTAACTTTATGTGGTCAACATAACAAATTTTTAAAACGATTACTAAATAGTGAATTATTTACCAAAATAGGACGACATTTTATGGCGAGTTGTGGCCCCCTTTGAGCATTAACACTGCAGTAGGCAAATATGCACTTATTGATATGCAAACGACCACTGGATTCAAATTCAGTGATAAACATACCTGTTTGCTGATAGGTGGACTGTTTCCTCTAATGAGGAATATTTGGAAAATCCAACAAAATTTATGATTTGTTGTTATCAACATCGAGCTTCCGACATTGATCAGTCACGCATTTACGACATAGCTGACCAGTTACGATAGAACATCGGAGATTCGATGATGTGCCCAACCTGTTTTAGCGTGACGTCGCCGAGTTTGACATTGAGCCTAATAGTATGAAGAGCGTCACGACGTCACGAGAAAAATTTGCATGGGAAAGGGCCCATCTAAAACTTGTTTTGTCTATATAGTTTGATCGGGTGTACTTACTATCATATAACATATACCAAAATTTACGACAAAGCGAGATCTATTAAATGGTATCAAGTTCAATTAAATTTTTGCATCATAAAGTAGTCAAAATCGTGTTTATTCAGTTTCCGAAGTGAGCCGCGCAGACAGTAGGACCGCTACGATGACAGTAGTTCGACTTTCTTTTTATTTTTCCAGTCAGAGTAAACTCGAGCAAACGATTCATGAAGATCGATATACAGACAATTTTATCATAGCATTTGAAAAGTTATTTTACCATAGTAGAACAGTAGGCCTAGACTTTGTCTCTTTCCTGCTACGGTGAAAGTTTCTTTATCGTAAATGTCTCGAGGACGCTTTTTTTCGGGTCGTCTGCTGGATCTACTTCGTGCACGTGCCTCCTCGCGGTGTCGCTTCTTCGCTCCAGGAAAAAAAAAACCAAGACACTTTCATCGGGGGCCAGGAGGAGGAGTGGGAATCAAATTTCTCAATACATCTTTAAATTAAACTACATCTCTCTCTCTCTCTTATCTTACCTTATCTTACCTTAGGGTGACCGAGGGGGGGAGGGGGATCTCAAACTAAACAAACAAAATATCACTTTGTGTAGTCTCAACGGTGCTGGCGTGGCCATGCATATTTGAGGGGGTGGACAGGGTGAAAAGGAAGGGGAGGAGAGTGAAAGGGAGGAAGGGCCGGGAGGAGGGAGGGATTATACATATTAATTACTCTCCGCGCAGCTCTTTTCGTGAAATTTCTCTCATGCATTTCTCGGAATATTTTTCGGTTTAAAATTATTATCGGTGCGAAAGATGTCTAGTCAGTTCCAAGGAGAGTTTGGTTGAAAGTGTGTGTTTGTGGGGGGGGGGGGGGGGGGAGGGGCTTGTCAGTAAAAGATACATTTTGCATGAGTATGAAAAATACATACAAAACTCCAATCATGATTTATGTATATCATTTGATGCATATCCTATATATATGTGATAATGTTAATTTCTGACTGGTGGTGGGCAGGGGAGCGGTGATATACCAAAAGTGGTCGGTCGGAGAAGTGGTAGACGAAAACTGAGATTTGTATAAAATATGTCTGTAGTGTTATTCATAGACTATATATATACATGTGAAAAATATGTATTTTACGCAAAAATCAAAATATATAAAAAGTACATGAAAACAAAAATGTATGTTTGATATACAAAATATATATGCAAAATACATAACAAATTTTATTCATATTTTATATGCATATCATATGATGCATATTTTGTATGTTTAAAAAATGTATATTTTTCGCATATTTTTAATGTATGAAAAATATACATTTCAATATTTATGCATTTTGTTCATATTTTTCATACATTTTATATATGAATTTAAAAATGTATAGAAAATATGTTTGGCAAAATTAGCTGTGTATGCAATTAATGTGTGCATAAGATAATTCTTTAAAAGAATTATTCAACGAAACAGTTCCAAAATGACCATTTCTGGCAAAGTCCAAAAATATGTCAAAGCGTGTCAAAATTTGATTTTTGAGCGATATTAATTAAAAATAACAACATTTCTTAAGACACCCTTATAGATCATCCTGATTTTTCGGTTTGTCATCTCTGAAGAAATTTGTCAAAGGAGGCTATACCAATTACCTACTTTTGCCTGTGGTGGCGCCACCTGTTGACAGATCCCGACGAAAAACAACAAAACATGTAGGGGACCATCAGTACTTCATTCCTACCAAGATTGATGTAAATCCCTTCGTTGGTTCTGAAGAAAACTGAAAAAAACTGAAAAGGTGAAAAGTTGGCTCGGGTGAGCTGAAATATGACATAAAATAAAATGTAAAATGTTGCTTCCAGAGAGCTACCTTGTGGACATTTATATATAAATGTATTTACATGCGTTGCACCAGACATGTACATTTTAGTTAATAAAATCTTATGGTACATATACATTTGTAACGATGAAAAAGATAAGTATGAAGGTGCTCTTTTTTCACTTTCTTACTTTAAGGGGAAACGTAAATCCGACAAAAATGGCAATACATCTCCAAATGAAGTGTTAAAATGAAATATTGCATGGGCATATAGTTATTAATCGAGGCAAACTCTCACAACAGTATTTAGATATTTTCCCATCAGATTAACAGCACATTTACATAAGAAGCTACAGTAACTGTATACAAGGTATCTATAGACATGGCTATGGATTCGCCAGTCTTGCATAATCATTCACTCTCTCGTAGAAATTTAGCAGTCAGTGATTCTGTCGTCGTATGGGGTCTGAATGTTTACGCTTCATCAAATCATCAGCAAGGTCATGGTAGATTGGTCCACCATGGTGTACACGTAATACATTTTTTAAAAACGTCGTTTTCTGCAGAAGACGCTCCCTCAAGCAATGCTTTCTTTAGGTCCCCAGATTCACTTTTTCCGACAAAAATAATTTTTTCCATTTCTTTGAAGAGACATTCCGTAAGAAATGTTTCGTCCCAAGTTGAGGCATATGTTGGAACTTTCCTCATTTCAACTGTTTTTAATATTTTTTGTGCTAATTTCCTATCAGATGCTTTATCAAGTAAGCCTATTACCTCAGATGGACATTTTCGTTTATATGTACTGGGCCTGACAAAATCTTTAATGACGGAAGCATTTGCAAGATCGAGAAGTTTTTCGCTCTCATGTTGACACGCGAACTGTAAAACTGCATCTTTCACAAACTGATGTTGGAAAGTATATGTCGTTGGTCCTATTTTCAATAACAGTTTGCTGTTCCTTGTTGCCTTTTTGATAACGTCATTGTACATTTCTTTGTTCTTTGTAGTTACATTTTGGCCACGACATTTATCATCTGGAAGTCTCAAATTCTGAAACAACTTTGAATCATGGTTTTCCGTATCAAAGACCTCATCTGTAAAAAGCATATATATGAGAATTATATATTCATCATTAAACACTTTTTTCAAGGAATCAATTTCGCCAAGGAGCCCTTGTAGGGGATGAAAAAATAAATTATGATCTCTTTCAAATCTAAAGTAAAGAACACATATTTCAAAAAATCCAAAGTAGCCGTCTCTTGATGCCGATTGAACCACCTCTTCTTTCCGTTTTTCACCTAAACTACGTTCGGGATACTCCTTTCCGAATGTATCTAATACACGTCTTATTTCATTTTCATTTAACTTCAGATCCTTGGATGATATATCCATTGCATAACGTTTCCAAGAATTTTGTTCTTGCTCATCTAGGTCACTAAGCGCGTCTTTAAGTTTTGAATTTTCTATAGAACATAAAGTATATACATCGTCTTTCGCTAAATCCAAATATGTTTTTACATTTTTCATGAAGTCCTGTTTTTCATGTTTCCCAAGACAGTAGAACAAAGATGATCCAAGAATATCCTCAAAATAAACAAGATAAGTTTCTGTACTTTTTCGAAAGAAGTCAAAATCTACTTGAAAGTAGTTCAACTTCAGTGTAGTTGCTTTTTGCATGTCCATTGTTTTCAACAATCGTTTGCACAAACTCTTCCTTCCATCTCCAGGTTCTCCTGAAACTATCAACAACTTGTCTCTCTCGAGCCGTTGCCTTGCTTTTTCTGTTATTCTGTCCAATTCAACAAAGAAATCCTCGTCTTCGATGTATTTTTTCGTGTCGTCTGATTATAAGAATAAAATATTGTGCATAAATTGTAAATCATAAATGTAAGCAATTTATCAATTTTTTTTAATGAGTAGCAAAAATATTCTTAATTTGAAAATAAGTTCAGTTCGGTTACGATAAGCTTTTTGATCAATCAAATCAACAGAATGCATTTCGATACGTTGATGCCAGTTCGGTCCCTTATTATCAAAATAATACGGAAGTATTCCAACTCTATACATGTACCTTCTTGAAGAAAATTTCAAACGAATTCTCATGCACCAGACACGAGTTTCGAATATTGAATTAAATTGAATTGAATTCACATCTAGTCTTGGATTTCCCTCCGCTTAAACAAGGTAAATAGTGTCTACGTTATATCAATTTATTTTAGGTCTATGATTCCAGTATCATTACAAATTATATGATGGAAATCTATTCTGGTCAAGAATAGAATTATATTCATAGAACACTTCAACAGAAACGTTTGTTTATTTACGTGTACCATATCATAACATGAAAACAAAATTAAAAAAAAAATGTTGAAGTGTTCTCTGGATATACCACTATTCTTGACCAGAAAAGATAAACAGCGTGTATATGATAGTGATGTTCATATGATAGGCTTAAATTGGTTTCCTATAAAGTAGATTTAGACTGTATATACCTTATTTAACCGAAGGGGATTCCCGGGCAAGAGATTACTTGCATATCACGTGATACGCTACTGTGAGTATAGCAAGTATAACATCCTAAGGGTCGTTACTATATATTTAGAAAATGTGTTAAGTAATTTGTTGTCATATCCATCAAGCGATCCCAGATGAGAAGATTTTTTGAAGAGAAGTACTCTTAATGACTCTTTTGGTAAAAGCCTGTATCCATTCCTTGGGGTATCAAGATGTAAGACGTCTTAAGAAAATCGATAGCATTATAAAAGAGAGCAGATAAATTTGCAGCATGGACCAGACATGCACGTTTCGGGTACTAAACCCTCGTCAGTGATCCTCAATCTAAACAATGAAATATGGCAAAATAGTGTGATAAATGATTATGTCCAAAAATATGCCGAAAGACGCAGCAAAATGGACGGGATATGATGCTACAGGACCCATGTTTTAGAAATTTCAAGAAATTGTGATAACAAAAATTTTCGAATGCGTCGAAGAGACAGACGATCAACCGAAGTTGATCGAACTCGGCTGCATGTGCCCTCGGGGATCCTGGTATACCAGCAGTGACACTCACCAAGCGGAACAAATGTTAAACGTCTTCAAGTTCATTAGCACCATCTAAGAGCAGATAAATTTGCAGCATTGACCAAAAATGTGCCGAAAGACGTACAGTTGCGCAGCCGGTGAGTGCACATCCTATCCTGTCCTATCGTATCGGTCAATTTCTAAGGGGTATCGTAACGGTTCCTATCGGATTTCCTTTCCTATCGGGCTCTATGGGTTCCTATCGGGCGCTATGGGTTCCTATTGGCTTCTATGCGGCGCTATCGGTTTCTATCGGTTCTTATCGGGTGCTAGGATTTATATCTTGTTGTGCTATTAGTAAGGACGTCTGCTTATATCTTTTATTTATTAGATTATTTATGTTTCTCGAAAAAGATCAATAATAATAGTAATAATAAAAAGAAAATAAATCTCACTTGTAAATAGAAAAGTGCCGCCGTAATAGAATGTTGTTAAATATTTAATTCAGAGGTACTTCGACGGGAAATATTTATCAAATTAATATTATATGATATATAATGTGGATTGAAATACTTCCTATGTTCGGACCTTCTGAATTTAAATAAATATTCGATACTATAAGAAAAAGATGATTCGTAGATTAAAAATGTTCAAAAGTAGTATTTTTTACTGTTTGAAATTCTAATACTTTAATGGCGCTGGTAGATTTCAGTTATAGACGATGTGTTGTCCATCAATAATCCAAAATTCGCGGATTACCTGAGCAGTATCTATCCTTCGGAGCTTGAAGTCAAAGAAACTACAGAGACAAATAATTCAGCATCCTATTTGGACATAATGTTGTCCTACGACACTGATGGTCACATGAACACCTCACTCTATTACAAACGTGACGACTTCAATTTCAGCATTACGAACTTTCCTTTTCTGAGTAGCAACATCCCTTCATCGCCTGCTTATGGCGTGTTCATATCTCAGTTGATACGCTTTGCCAGAGCAAGTACCAAATATACGGATTTTGTTCTGAGAGCTAGGCGTCTTTCAGATAAGCTTCTCAGTCAGGGATATGTTTGTGACCGACTAACATCGTCACTGAAGAATTTCTACGGTCGATATGGGGAATTCGTCATACACTATGATGTCCAACTATCCAGAATGGTGGATGATATTCTGTCATAGACCATTTGAACCATCAAACCAAAGACTGTACTCTATATCTTCCAAAATGGAAGTAACCGGATGTGACAGTTCTACCGAATTGAAGCTACGGGTGTTGCATGCAAGCAGGAGATGCTTACTCTTCCTGGGCACCTGGTCTCACTCTCATATCGGGAGTTCGCTTCTTTTCATATGGTGGAGGTTTTTGTTTTTGTTTGCTTTGGTTTCTGTTTGATCCTGATTTTGTTTGCCTTCGGTTTCTGATTTTCTGAATAATCGATTTTGTACTGTAGACAGGGATATGGTCATTATCCATATTTGTCATTGAATGACTGAGGTCCACGAAGGGAGAATTTGCGTGAATAATACGCATATAAAAGAAAAACCTATAAAATAAATAAACAAAACTCAAAATAAAAAAAAAACCAGTCGGATTCTTACACGTTATCAAAGTGACTAAATTGAGGACTTGAAAAAAATTATCACCCACATTTTCTCTAATTTGATTTGACCTGGCGATCTGAAATAACAATATCATTTATGGGCATTCTCTCTTAGTTAACATATTAAATGCCCAGGTAAGTTACTAAGGTAACTTATTCATAAATATGAAGCCTTTCGATGGCCTCATGACTTATGAATAAACTTAGTATTATCAATCGAGTTTATGTTTGGATAATAAGTATGAATTAATCAAACACTCGTCATTAAATTATTTATATGATTTGCTATTTGACTAATCCCATAGAACTGATAAGAACCCGTTGAACCGATAGAAGCCGATATGATCCCATAGACACCGATATGATCCCATAGACACCGATAGGATCCCATAGAAACCAATATAATCCCATGCAAACCGATAGCAGACGATAGGATACGATACGATAGGAAAGAGTGTTTTATCGGGCCTATCGTAAGGGGCAAATTCTATCGGTTATCCTATCCTAAAAGAAGGGAGGGGATCTCAAACAAGACTCTGTTGCAGCACCAACAGCTAACCACCAAAACACCTGATGCAAAAACACAAAAGACGAAAAAATGACATACGACATGTAAACATCAAACACAAAAGACTACACATAAACTGACGAGACCAATGAGCAACTGGTGCCGACTTTGGACGGCCATTTGCCACGCAAGTAGCAAATGGTGTGGTTATCCTAAGGGGCACGTATCCTATCGTATCGGTAAACTGCGTGCGCTTACCGGTTGCGCTACAGTTGCAGGATGGGTGTGATATGATGCTACAAGACAAACGTTTTAGAAATTTCAAGAAATTTATATAACAAATATTTTCGGATGCGTTGAACAGACAGACGATCAACCGAAATTGATCGAACTTGGCGACATGTGCCCTGGGGGACTCCTGGTCCACCAGCAGTGACACTCATCAAGTGGTACAAATGTTAGATAGATCCTCACCAAACAAATTTAACATTAATGTTGCCCAAGAGGAAGGACAAGGCAATGTTAAACGTCTTCAAATTCAATAAAGGATGCCTTCAAAGAAAAAGTACTAAATGAACATTTCCGGTCAAGTCCGATAACTTGTCAAAAACGCGTGAATTGATTTTTTTTTCAAATCTTCAAAATAAACCCATCTATAAAGATTTTCTAAAAGCGATTAGTTTTTCTTATCAATGTATTGTTTCTACAGGAGAATTTTGAAGAGCGATATGGATATTTGAAACTTATGGTCTCCCCATGGATCCACACCGGAGTACATCAAGTTTCAACATAAATATTTCGGAGCTCGGGAGGAGAATATGAACATTTTCATAAAAACACATCCTCCTTTTTAACATTTGAAGTCATCGTATAAATCGAAAATAATTAAATCGTGCATAAGTACGAAACATTGTTTTTGAATGTTAAACGTCAGATGCATAGCTGCTGCATCATTTAAGAACAGATCAATTTGCAGCATGGACCAGACATGCACGTTTCGGGTATATAACACTCGTCAGTGTTTCCCAATCTAAACAATGTAATACGGCCAAAGAGTGTGAAAATTATTACGTTCAAACAAATGAGAAGATCTTTTGTCATGTTTGGTCATACCCTTGATCAACCCTAAATTGATTTTGATCTCGAAAAAAGTTAGTGATCCAGAAGAACACTCGGTTGAAGCAAACAGAGCAAAACACAAAAAACAACCACAGTCAAAACACGTAACAGAGACTCAAAAGGGACATTTTTTGTCTTCTGTCAATTTATTTCAACCCAATTTTTCAAGGAGAAATTGAGTAAAACTTGTGTCAAAAGTTTCAGTAAAATCGTTCGAGCGGTAGCAAATGTGACGTCGAAAGTAAAATTTTGATAAAAAAAACGGGTTTTTCATTTTGCATTGCTTCAACTTGCCTTCCTTACATAGTAGGGGATACTTTCTTATATGGAAGTCAAGCATAGCGGAACTACTGCGTCACATAACCAGTCCAGAGTAAGCGCTCTCTCATATTCAACCAACCGCGTCATAAAGACAGACAGACAGACATGCAAGCGGCCGGCGCAGGCAGGCAGGCAGGCAGACAGATGCGGTAGATTCTTCGTATGAATAAGGATATCCCCAATAAAAATAGGGTAGGATGATCCTTGGCATTCCCAGAAGGAATAAATGACAACTATGGATAATGACCATATTCTTGTATACAGAACAAAATCGATAATTAAACAAAATGTTTTTCATAAAAAAAAAGATGTCTCCCCCCTCCCTCTAAGTTACTTTGAACTTAGGCCAAAATGCAAAATGATGTGAAACCTTTGAGTCATGGGCAACATCATACTAAAACATGAAAGTGATTCATTACATTGTTTGAGGTAAAGGCCAAACATGATTGGCATATACAATTTCGTTATAAGCATATTTAAAGAAATTGACTTTGGTCACATGACCTTGGATATAGGTGATCTGAAACCTACACTCACTGACGAGGGTTAAGTACCCGAAACATGCATGTCTGGTCCATGCTGCAAACTTATCTGCTTTTAAATGATGCTATTGAATTTGAAGACGTTTAACATTGTATGGATCATGAGCAACAAAAAACTGAATTAGTGATTGGATACACGGTTCAAAAAATGAAGGCTAAACATTATTAGCATAGACAAGTTCAGCCTGGACATGCTTAGCATATACAATTTCATTACCAAAGTAAGAAGCTACCTTAACCATGTGACGTTGGGACAATGTGACAAGAAACAACATACTAAAATATGAAAACAATTGTTAGAGGGGTTCAGGAGATATAACCCAGACAATATTAGTATGTACAATTTCACTAAAAAGAACTAAATGATCTTGACCTTGGGCACATGACCTTGGGTCAAGATGATAAGAAACCCTCCAATCCTGAGCAACAGCATACTATAGTATAAGAGTGATCCAGTATACGATTCCACAGATATAGCACATACTCAATACTAGTAATAATAGCAGCATTTACAATTTCATTAAAAAATGTAATACTTGACCTTAGTCATATGACCTTTGATCAAGTAGGTGTGAAACCTTTGGGTCATCAGCACCATCATACTAAAATATGATGTGATCCGATCACGGTTCAAAAGATTAAGCTTGGACATAATACATGTAACAAATACAATTTCATTTAAAATATACTAATTGACCTTGACTTTGGTCACATGACCTTGGGTCAAGGTGATGTGAAACCTACGGGTCGTAAGCAACAACATACTTAGATATGAAAGTGATCCAGAAAATGGTTCAAGAGGTATAGCTCGTGCAGGAATGTATGCATAATTTCATTAAAAATGCACGTAGTGACCTTGGTCACATGACATTGGGTCATGGTGATGTGAAACCTTTGGGTCAAAAGCAACAACATACTAAAATATGAAAGTCATCCGGCAAACCGTTCAAGGGATATAGCACTGACTGGAATGTATGTACAGTTTCATTAAAAATGCACTAAGTGACCTTGACCTTGGTCACATGACCTTGGGTCAAGGTGATGTGAAACCTACGGGTCATAAGCAAGAACATACTAAAATATGAAAGTGATCCGGCAAAGGGTTCAAGAGATAAAGCCCGGACAGGAATGTATGCATAATTTCATTAAAAATGCACTAAGTGACCTTGACCTTGGTCACATGACCTTGGGTCAAAGTGATGTGAAACCTTCGGGTCATAAGCAACAACATACTAAAATATGAAAGTGATCCGGCAAAGGGTTCAAGAGATATAGCCCGGACAGGAATGTATGCATAATTTCATTAAAAATGCACTAAGTGACCTTGACCTTGGTCACATGACCTTGGGTCAAGGTGATGTGAAACCTTCGGATCATAAGCAACAACATACTAAAATATGAAAGTGATCCGGCAAACGGCTCAAGAGATATAGCCCGGACAGGAATGTATGCATAATTTCATTAAAAATGCACTAAGTGACCTTGACCTTGGTCACATGACCTTGGGTCAAGGTGATGTGAAACCTTCGGGTCATAAGCAACAACATACTAAAATATGAAAGTGATCCGGCAAACGGTTCAAGAGATATAGCCCGGACAGGAATGTATGCATAATGTCATTAAAAATGCACTAAGTGACCTTGACCTTGGTCACATGACCTTGGGTGAAGGTGATGTGAAACCTTCGGTTCATAAGCAAAAACATACTAAAATATGAAAGTGATCGGGCAAACGGTTCAGGAGATATAGCCCGGACACGATGTGTGACAGACGGACAGACGGACAGACAGACAGACGGACAGACGGACGACGAAGGCAAAACCAATATGCCTCCTCCCCGTTAGGGGGGAGACATAATTCAGAAAATCAGAGACCGAAGGCATAAAGAATCAGGATAATACAGGAACCAAAGCAAACAAACAAAAACCCCCACCATATGAAAAGAAGCGAACTCCATATATAGGAGTGAGACCAGGTGCCCAGGAAGAGTAAGCATCTCCTGCTTGCATGCAACACCCGCCGCTTCAATTCGGTAGAACTGTCACATCCGGTTACTTCCATTTCGGAAGGTAAAGAGTACAATCTTTGGTTGGATGGTTCAAATGGTCTATGACAGAATATCATCCACCATTCTGCAGAAATGGACATCATAGTGTATGACGAGTTCCCCATATCGACCGCAGAACTTCCTCAGTGACGATGTTAGTCGGTCACAAACATATCCCTGAGATGCTTATCTGATAGACGCCTAGCTCTCAAAACAAAATCCGTATATTTGGTACTTGCTCTGGCAAAGCGTATCAATTGAGATATGAACACGCCATACGCAGTCGATGAAGGGATGTTGCTACTCAGAAAAGGAAAGTTTGTAATGCTGAAATTGAAGTCGTCACGTTTGTCTTAGAGTGAGGTGTTCATGTGACTATCAGTGTCGTAGGACAACATTATGTCAAAATAGGATGCTGAATTCTTTCTCTCTGTAGTTTCTTTGACTTCAAGCTCCGAAGGATAGATGCTGCTGAGATAATCCGCAAATTTTGAATTATTGATGGACAAATCGTCTGTGTATCTGTAAGTGAAGTTAAAGTCAGAAGCAAAGTATCTTTCCCCTTCAGAGACCAAAGATTGAATGAATTCAGCTTCGTACGAGTTAAGGAAACTATCGGCAAGGAGTGTGGCACAATTGGTCCCCATTCGAATTCCGACAATTTGCTGGAAGACATTGTGTCCAAACACCACAAAAATGTTGTCGATCAGAAAGTTTAACATCTGAATAATATCTGTTTCAATGTACTTATTTTCAGAATCGGACTTTTCTTTTACAAAGTAGGTTTTGTCATAGTTAACAACAATAAATTTGTATTTGCGATTACCGTTCTTACATGTAAACGCATTACTTATAATTTATGCGAGTCATTCTATCAATTTAGAATGTGGAAATGTAGTGTAAAGTGTCGAAAAATCAAAGGGTTTAATCGAATGGACTCTACTAAAATTGGTGGATTTCACATGTTCTAAAAGTTCCTTCGAATTCTTTAAAATTCAAATCTGGTTGATACCACTGCGAGAAAATACTGTCGAGCAATATTTTTGAAGCCCATATTTGATTTCAGATAAAACTTTGGCGAGTAAGATCGATACAGATTTGGTTGAACATTTTGAACAACCAGCGATAAAACGTTGTTTGTGCGGATTTTCATGCATTTTAGTTATGCAGAACAAGTATTGTAAATCTAAATCTAAATTGTTAGTGTCGAAGCCAAAGGAAGCAAGAGCAGATTTGTGGTTATCTATTATTTCAGAGACAGAAAGGTTTATTGGGGTGTAAGTGGGATTTCCAGGTGTCGAATTTAAACCCAACCCTTTAACTAAACTGTAGAAATAGTACTTTTGCAAGTAAATGTGAAATTACTTGAGGCTTTGCCTGCTGGTGTGATGTTATAATGTTCTTGGAGGTAGGCAAGCTCTGTGATAACATCAGGGTTTTTAAAGATAGACTCGAATCTGGTGCTCACAGTTGATTTTAATCGGTTAATTCGAGATAAAAGCAACCATCAGATTGATTTTATCCATTCGGAAAGGGTGTCGAGCTGTACATCCTCTTTGCCCAACGTCTTGCATATTCCTCACAAGAGCTATGATAATTTTTACATTTTGGTTCCATGTAAAGGACATACTTTCTCTGTATTTGGGACCCTTTTTTAACATTTCTCTCAACTTGTCGTTCTTGACTATACTAAGGTCACCAGTAATAATGTGTCCACAAGGAGAGTTGTTGAAATCCGATGAAGAACATTCGCAAGGAAGTGGATGTAGTGAGGGATTACATAAATCAATACACTGCAAGATTCGTTTGTAATTGTAATTGTTAGATGCAACTGTTGGTGCGTAACTATAGGAAATACAAGGAGTTTCTTTTCTTTTGAAATATGGTGGGATTTTTCCCGTGACAGTTTTGTGATTCAAAATTTGAACAAGATTCAATTTATCAATACCTTTGTTTGCAAATCTTACTTTTATGAAAGGACGGTTTGATTTCTCCTCTGATTTATCTGATCTAACTGCTTGAAATATACGAAAAGTAGAAATGTCCAAGATGACTCATTGTAGTCTGTATACCGGAGAACGTGTATCGGTAAATGTGAGGTCCTTCGTATATTCGTACATTTCGTGTAACTGTCGTAAAGGAACATAGTATAATTTTGTACGAATGTAATGCAGGCCTAGAGGCTCATTCAAAAATGGAACCAAGTCATCGAAGGAGAAACTATTTATCTCAGGCCTTCTATATTTTCGAATGTCATGACTTCGAGGTCTTCTTTGTGGTCTGTTGAATAAGCTAGTCACTTCTTTGTTATCTTTTGAATAAGCTAGTTACTTTTATGTAAGTAATTACATCCCTTATAGGAAGGTCCCGTCACCACGTCCAATAACTCTGTCGAACATCTCATTTAGGCCGATAACGGTAAACATCACCAATGAAAAAAAAAAGAAATACGTAGAAATGAGTTAAAGAAGATCCTGAGGATAATCGCAACAACACTCACAAAAGAGCACCAAATTGAGTATAGACGGACCCCTAGCAAGCTGGAGGTAGGACCAGGTGCCCGGGAGGAGTAAGCATCATCCTTTTTGCTAGCCGCAGCCGTCGTCGACGTTCACGCAAGAAAATGAAAACATATTAAATACATGCACTGTCTGTGGTTCTGTTTATATACAAAGTACAAGTGACGGAAAAAAGGCATCACAATAATTCGTTCAGTAAAATGTCAGTATTCCAGCCGATTTGATGCGGAAAACCCGAAGTACTCGAAGTAAAAACCACCACTGACCCCTGGAGACCGGCTTAATCCCATTGACAGCCCTTTTGGACCCCATTTGCACCGTCACCAGACCGAATGTCACTCAATGCAATCAATGCATCACGTACTGGCTTCCATTCACCACTACATCAAATCAATAAGACAGATGAGACATTCCGCTACATCTATGCACATTATTGTGTCAGTACGTTCCATTGTTTTCTTTTTTGAAAAGTAGGTCAGACTCCAAAATTAATGTCACAGGGAAAAGAATGGACTGGAGGGAGTGAAAATTGTTCTTTTTGTCCTGTTTTGAAACCTACATAATATATAATACCACTGCGTGAGGACAACATAGCTAAGCCTTAACTGCCCTCATGTAGGCAACGCCTAGAGTCAAATTATACTAGTATCATAATTTTCATTGAGATCACACATTGAACCATTCAATAGTGCATGATCTTAACACCTTAACTTACGGTCTTAGATATACAATTTTTACAAATGCAACATGGAATCGATAGATATACCTCTAAAGTGTAACTGACACAGATATCAAGGACATTAGTCGCTATTTTTGCGATAGCGAAGCAATTCTGAAGATAGTACTAAAGCCAAAATATACGCACCATTTTATTACATGTATCACTGTAATCCCATTATGTAAAGTTCATTGAAGCGATTGGTTGAATATGAGAGAACGCTCACTCTGAACTGATCATGTGACGCAGTCGTTCCGCTACTCTTGACTTCCATATCAGGGAGTTTCCTTTTATAGCTTAGCTGGCCTGACGAGATTTTTATGTACGTAAGCGGAACGAAAGGAAAGGAAACCTGTTAGAGCTTGATATAGAGAACGCATTCAAGAATCATTGACGTTTAACATTAACGTCTATAACTGCTTTATAGAATTTTACGACATATTACAGGAAACAAGTACTCAATCAAGTTTGTGTTTTACTTGCCGATTGTTCAATAAAAATTACACGAAAACCATAGAGCGAGGGACCACATTTTGCCGGTGACCATATTTCGCCGTTTCATAGTTATTTGCTTATCACTGGATATCGGAAATGTCCATCAAATTATTTTTCATTATCCTTTCAAATATGACCGTAGTAGGCATGTTATGACAGATTGTGATATATCCTGCACTCAATTTTGACAAAAATACCACCAAATTGGGAAAATTTAATGAAAACAGCAAATTTTAGACGTGAACATACGAAATTTTTACTTTTTATTTGGCATGATTTCATAGAAGTAGTGGTGCCGAAACATTTCCTAAAATGAAATCACAATTTTTGTCCGTGTGTGTGTAAATAGGATACACATGAACAAAAACGGCGAAATATGGTCACCCCTGAAAACATGGAAACGAAGTATTTTGAAGTTTTATAAGGAAACAATGAATTGCTTAAAATAAATTCTTTTTGCAGTCTTTCAATCGAGAATGGAGTTAAATTAAATTCTAGTAAAAGCAAGAAGGGAGGAGATCTCCAACAAGACCCCGTTGCAGCATCAACAGCAAAACACCAAAAACACCCGATGCAAAAACACAAAAGACGAGAACAGCACGAGACGGAAAAGACACACGACATGTAAATATCAAACACAAAAGACTACACATAAACCGACGAGACCAATAGGCAACCGGTGCCGACTTGAAGTTTTGAAGCAAGTATTGAATTGGCCTCCAAGTTTTCAAATTTCCAAAGAATGTACGAAAAATACGGCGAAATATGGTCACTTGCTCTACAAAAACGTCTTCAAATTCAATAGCATCATTTTAGAACAGATAAAGGACCAGAGCCACGAACGGTGATATCGGCCTAAAGTTTTCGTATATTTTCAAACACAGACAATGTTTCTAAATTATCAACAAAAGGAAAGGAGAACATTTTGTCTTTCGAAAACGTGCGAAGTTATGAGATTCCGGACATGTCTTAAGAAGATATAGAGCCCAAAACCAAGCCAGGATTGGGATTTCCGGTATTTTTGTGAGATATCATGAAATTTGATCGATAATTTCGTATAGGGCCGGACATTCTACCAAACAAATAATTATATTTAAATATTCTTTGATTATACCTGTTATTATTTCGATGAAGATTTTTTTGGTAGAAGGTCCGGTCGTAGTCGAAAATTAAACTTTATGAGTTATCTGTTGGCACATTTCTTGACAAATTCTTCATCAAAGATGGTTAGAACGTCATGAAAAAGACTTCCCAGACGATGAAAATGAGAAGTTGTATTTCAAGATAGGTAGTAGATGATCTGAAAGCTTTTAAAATTATGCAAAATTTCATAAATTTGGCGGTTGATTACTTTTACACCTATTTCAAATTATTCCAATCCTTCAGAAAACTGCTCCATAGTAGATAATATTTGTTACGTCATTTATACCAATGACGTCATCAAAATTGATTTTATGAAAACGTTCATGAATTTCCTGAAATGTCAAGTTGTGCACTCGAGTAGTAACGATACATATTTTCGTTATACTTAAATCTTTTGAACCACTCTTTGTCATCCCTGTATATATCGGCATGTATACACGTGATGCTAAGAGGAAAAAATAAGAGAATAATTTTAAAATCTTTTAAAGAAGGCATATATAATGTATGTGGGATTTTGGGGGTTTCGGTTCATTTGGTTGTTATATATATATATGTTATTTCCTAAAATGTTCCTAAAACGGGAATTAAATATGTAAACAAAAAATGCATCGGCTTTCTACAATTATTCCATACGATTAAAGAAGCAAAATAGATCGACACCCAAGAAGAAACATTCATGATCTAATTCTTTTAAAGAGGAGGTGGGGATTTTTGAAGACAAAATATAAAAAAGATAGAAAACGTGAAATCAAATGATTCATTTGAAATAGAGGATTGACGAACGATATCGAACCAGCGAATTTTGATTGAGGTTCAGACTATGCTGGATCAATACTCTGTTTATTTTGATGTTATTTAAAGCCCAGCGCCCAATATAATGGATAACAGGGGAAAGGAGACCGTGATATAATAATTTATTCAAAGATACCATTTTCCTGAAAATAAATTTTATTGAAAACGTAAAATTTATTCCGACGGGTCTGGGTTGAGAAAAAAAAGACATAAAAGTTTTATTTGAAAATATGCAGTAACGACCATAATATTGTCGAATTTGTAAAATTAAATCTCTATATATCTCTGTTATAAAAACACAATACATTGTAGGTGGCGCCAGCGAAATGAATTAGAGCTGCGCACCCCAAATTAAAAATGACGTTTTCAAACGGCTATAGCAGCGAATGTATGCGTTAGATTCGCCTGAAAATTTGAATTTATACAAATGAGAACGTAAACTTTCATATGAAAAGAAAGATTTTGCATTTAAAGATTTTGTAAAATTAAATAATTTTCAAGGACACCGTACTGTTATAAAAGCTTTATCATCAAGTTCTGAAAACAAAAATCACAGATCATTAAAAATGTCGAGCGCAAAAAGGGGAGAGTCTAGAACATGCTGCCCTTCTCGTCCTGGCCTCATCCCCCCCTTTAGATTCGCCAATCATCCGATATTGCAAAAATGTGAGAAAAAATTTTGATTCTTAAAAGGTACGCGAACGCTGCAATTCATAACATTCGAACATTAATTATCTTTGCTACAGTCCATCGATCCAGAAATTAATAATGTTGTGCATCTATGACATCGTTTTGTCACATTCATGGTACTGTTCTGGCAGATTTGGATCAGTGGTTTTCTTATTCGTGTTTACAACGTACCTAAGTTTTCATTCCTCTAAGCGCGAATCATTACGTACATGTATTCGTATTCCATACCTCGATCTCTATCTTGATCACATTAATAAACGCTGTATTATTGTAACGATAGTCGCAGCCATCGTCGCTATCGTCTCTAAAATATCCAACTCGCCGACTATCGATTCTATCTCTGAGAATCGATTAATCGGAGTAAATAGATCTACACCTCTTTGAAAAAAATTCTCTCTTCACACAAAATGACACTAAAAATGTATCAGAATGGGAGTCATGGCAACGGATTCTAGTTTAGTTATGGAACGATTATCGCTGACGATCGATTGTCGGTCGTTGAATGGCCAGCGATGAACATTACTAATCGATGTTGAAAATCAAACGCGATTGTCGCCGACATCGCTGATTACCGGATTGTCCGATTTAGTATCTTGGTTTTGATAAATTTCCCTTTTATACTATTATTTTTTTTTCCTTGTACTTCAAAGTACATACTAGTGTATGGCATTTTCTGTTGCATGGTATTCAAGAAAAAGAAGCTTGAACGAATTGATAGGGTATTCATAGTAGTTGTGATCGAAAGTGCTTTACTCAATAAAACAATTTTAGTCAAAGAAATAATGATTTGGTGTTTATTTCAATTCATTGTTGGTTGCAAAATGAAGAAAAGAAATGTTTTGAATTTTCCGATTATAGTAATAATGGGTTATGCCAATCCGATTATTTCCGCTTATCGATTATGATTTAACTTCCGATTGCCCAACACTTATACTAGTACTAGCACATACATGTGAGAAGAGTCACACGTATTTCTCTAATCAATAATTATATATGTCATGATAAGAACGAGAGCATGAAAAGTAATTTGAAATACGAAATATTCAAAATGCAACCATCGTTTTTACTCTATGTTCAATGTCCGCTACCATTGACCCGAATGGGACCCTTCGCTTTTATGTTAGAAATATCCCGCCCCTTAATTCCTGTATCCCCCTCAACCTCTGCAAATGGGTATTACACACTGATTTTAGAACAAAAATCATGCAATGAATTAAGACATTATTTTTCTCATTTTTCAACTCGAATTTTATCTGTACTTATTTATATTGAGTCATTGACTCCTATGCACCGAAGTGTACGGAAGGGGTTTTCACTATCTCTGTCTAGTCCAGCAACTGACCGCGAAATTGGATTAAAAACCGATACGTGTAATTTGAGCCTACTATTTTATAGGAACAAATTTGAAGTACTTATAGATGTCAAATTGATGAACATCAATGTTCATCTTCATACATCGCTGACAGTGGTGTATCTACGGCAAAATTATGCGGATGCTTTAATTATCTAGATCTGCAGCAGATATAGAACCGTGTTTTGATGTTGTACAGGGGTATTCACTTTTGATTGGAGATATTCTGACATCTTTATTACGAGAAAATCTTTGAATTTAACGGTATTTCAGAAATTTTCGGGAAAAAAATGAAGAAGCATACATGGTATTCCTTTGTCTGATCTGATACAGCCGAACACTCTTCTAGGACAGTTTGAACGTATCGGATCCGTGATTCATGAAGATGGTAAACATGAAGTCTTTCTTTGTTTTTTTTTTTTTTCATATAATCATAAATAATGACATCAATTTCTTGTGGATCGATGCAGCTTACATCTTACGCGATTTAAACGAATACAAAAAGTAAAAGTATTACATTGAAGACATGCATACTGTAGTTCCAGGACGAACATTTTCAGCCTGTGATTTCGAGCAAAGGCAAAACAAACACGGATTGTACGTAATAGATTGTACACATATTGTATACGTATTTATAGAAATTTTCAAAATATGTTTCCTTTAAATTAATATTTCACACATTTTCTCAATGTAGAAATATCTCTTATCATTTCTAATACTTAGTAACTCATGGTACTTGTCCTGACATTATGCGACGTCATATGTGAAAATGACGTCAAATGACGTCGCAAACGATATACCATACCCTCAATTCACATTAAAATATTTTGCTTCAGCAAGGTCGTAAATCACAAAGTTGGCCAGTTCTGAAGTGCTGAAATATGGTATTATCAAAATATAAAAGATGAACGTTGTTGCAAATTAGGCCGATTTTGTCGTTCGTGGCTCTGGTCCTTTTCAGCATGGACCAGACTTGCATGTTTCGGGTACTTAACCCTCGTCAATGATCCTCAATCTAAACAATGTAATATGGCCAAAGAGTGTGAAAGTTATTCTGTCTAAAAACCAAGTATACATAGGACAAATACAATACATCTTCAACATACATTTTCCAAACACCAATTGATATTAAAAAGAAACAGAGGATATACGAAAATAAATCCGTGCATTTCCAGCGAGAGCGAACTCGTACTACAACAAAATTTTGTCGAATATATGTAAAGTGGTTGCTGTAAAAAAGTCGAAAAGAATTAGCAATTCAAATCCCTTGACATCATAGTCGTCGGCGATCATGTTTATTGAGCATTCATGAAAATGAGTAGGGGGCTTTAATAGCTTCTGTAAAATTACATGTATGTGAAGCAGTGCCGGGGAAGTAGTCGAGAATACGTCAGCACATCTGATCTCTCAAGACGGAATTCGTTGACAGTTACACTCGAGGAAAACAACTTAGGTTTCATGTAATTTTGTGCAGCAGTTATAAGTAAGTCCCTGAATTGCCATGTTTTTATCTATCGGCTAAGAAAAAAATGAGCCTCAAGGAACACAACGCTCAACTGATACCCCGGAAAATTCGAATATTTATGAATTCTTGAATCTTCAAGCATTGCAGGGATACGTAAAGGTACATGTATTATGTTAATTTCTCCAAAAAAAAAAACCCCGAAAATGATGAAATTGGCAAAAATGAAAATGAAACGGGCAAATTTTGATTTTTCGGTCTGAATATTTAGAGACGATGTTCCTTTACACGTGGACATATCTTTCTTCTACCTTAAGTTTATTAAAAGTCGCCTTATAACATGACCTTACGACTTCCTGATGCTATCGGCATGTCGATATGGGCTTTATTTCTGAAGACGTTTGTCGAATTGAAGGAGGGTACCCTCTGTAACCCACTTTTGCCTCTTCTGGTGCCACCTGTTGACGCATTCTGACAAAAAATGTACCATGTGTACTTAATTCCTACCAAGTTTAATCAAATTCCAAACAGTAGTTCTAGAACAGAAGTCGTAAATGTATAAAGTTTACGACAAACGTCATATGATGGATGACGGACAACTCGCTTTGGCAATAGCTCACTTGAGCCTCGCTCTTGTGAGCTAAATAGACCTCAAGTAACGTAGAAGCCAAAAAGTGTTTGCTTTCCATCAGCTTACGTGTTATTATGTAAAGAAATACTGAGAAGGATGGAAAATCGTTAGCCATTCAAACACCTTAAAAACTATGTTTGCAAATTAGCCAGGTCAACAAAATCAAAAATACGTTTTGTGAAATTATGTGTCTATTATAGAGGCAAAACATAATATGTCAAAATTTAACGGTCGAACGGATGTCGGATGAAGTGTTATAAAAATGTTTACTCGAGGATTTGAAAATGTTTGGCGAAAATGTAAAAATCAGTTTTCAACTTCGGTATGACAAGAACATAATACACAAAATTTTTCACTTTCGTTATTAGCGATCGACAAATATTATTATAATTCAATTTCATAAGAAACTTTACACGCTGTAAATTTATCTGCTCTAAAATGATGCTAATGAATTTGAAGATGTTAAACATTTAGAACATTCGCTCAACACTGGCTCATTCTTGAAATGATAGAAAGTTACCAGACCAGTTCTGGAGAAGTCGAATATGGGAAACTTTTATAACGAAGAAATACGGATGAATTTCGCACATGTGAACTAAAATCCTGAATATTGTAATGACGATGACGTATATACATGTACTTAAAACTACTTACCAACAATCAAGGATAATATATCATCTGCAAGTCTCAAATCTGGAAAAAATAGGAAGTGTGGTCATTTTTAGATATTGTCATTGTTCTATATACTTACCCTTCCTACAGGAATATCTTTTTACTACGTGTATGTATCAGTGAAAGAAAATCAAACGCAAACTCGTAATCAGCTTTTGAAAAATAACAATCTAAAGACTAACAAATTCTAAAAATATACACATATGAGAAATCAAAATATGTCACAGAGACGGAGACAACAAATCAGTCACACAGAAATACGAAGGACATCTTAATCTAATCTCAATCTAACAATTTCCAGAGTCAAGTTCAATTATGGAATGCATTGCAGTGGTGCTTTCCACCGGGTACATGTGCATTACTTAACCCCAAGTTTATTTTTAATTATTCACATTAAACACGGAACCTAGTTTGTTTACTTAATTGGCGTATTTTTTTTACTCTCAGTTACGTCTATTCAGCCGGAACCCAAATCCCGGAACCCAAATTGATTGTTGGAAGCATTGTTTCTAAAAACGCCGAGTCAGGAGCAGATAACTCTTGATAAACAAAGTCACAGAATACGGATATATTGAGCTAAACGAACCGAATTGTCTATCTCCAATTTTAAATATTAGTATCTAACTACTTCTCAGCGCACGCCTTGGGTACATGTGTACCCGTGTATTTTCTGTTTACAAACGAGTTTACATACGTTGACATGGAAGAATGATTTCCGAACAGCAAAGTTTGAAAGGTGACAAAAATTCATTGAGGGAAAGATCTGCATACTACTTACTATTTAGTTTTGGTGTTTTCATTGAAACCTAAAGTTTACTTCGATTAAAATTTTAAAAGACATAAATCATTCATAGTGTAATACTGACGAGACAATTTGTAACTTTAAGATATCCATCTGAATCTTTCAGCGCGTTAGCATGTGATTAACATACGTAAACATGCTTAAGTATGCGTTAACATGTAATTCATTATTATACATACCGGGTCTTGTTGGAGATCCCTCTTAATAAAACAATATTTCTTTAATAGCAATTCTCTGTAACCATTTACACAATTTCGGCACGTATGGTCTCCGATTTTCATGAAATTTCACAAATAAGTAGGGACCAATGAAAAAAAAGGAAATTTGACAAAAAAAAATATTTTTAGGTCATCTGGTCACCATGGCAACGGCCTTTAAAGTTGAGAAACTGGCAAAATTGAGCTAATTTAAAGCTCTATAATTTGGTCTATATAAGACATTAAGGGACGATTTTTTATGCATCCTAAAGATTAGGACATAAAATTTAAAAAAAGCTCACTAGTAGTGTCTGATATTGTAAAAAAGATTGTTACCATGACAACATAATTAGCTAATTTTGATTTATTAATTTCAAAATGCTGTTTGTGTTTTCCAATTTTTCTTATCTCTTTGATGGGTATATGATAAGGAAATAGGATTTATTTTATAAAATGAGCAAATACAAGATAAACCCACTTGTTGCTATGTACATAAGTTACCTTGACAACGGTAACTATGGTCTATATTATTACTTATTTTTCAACTTCAGAGTCATTAAAAAATTTTTTGCATCATGATGAACAGATGAAAATTGTTGGAAAATATCCAACACAAAGAGCTCTTTCTAAAACCGTGAAAAAGTTATGGGGAACATATGTTACCATGGCAACCGTTTTTTTTTTTTAATTATTTTTATCAAACAGTACTTATTAATCCCAGGAAGTTCAAATTCAATACCAATAAAGATCAAGTAAGCCTCTATCAAAATACAATAAAAAAATTCAAATAATTGATGGTTGCTATGGTAATTTGGCCATACATTATAAAAATAAGCCTTTTTTGTTGTTTTTCGAAGCCTTTTCCTCAAAAAACGAAACCGGCTTACACAACTTATTTCGCATATACGATATAGCAAAGTCTAAACTTTATATCAGATTAACAAAAATTCAGATTACTTAATTCTTGATGCCCGTATCCAAGGACTCAAAGTGGGCCTGTGTGCAATTTTACACAATTGTTCCCATAGCAACGGGCTATTTCCTCAATATTTTTAATCAATTTTCTTTCATGTAATGAAAGATCTACTTGTAGGCATTAATTAATTTTCATCACTTTGAATTAAAATTCAATGATCTAGTAAAAAAAAGACTCTAAATATTGTCCAAAATTGCTTTCATTTTTGCGATTTAAGGTCATATTTCCATAGCAAGGAACAGAAACTTTGTCCCAATGTGAATGCTTATGTTTTATTTGCATATAAAACTCAGAAATGTAAGTAATTTATCATTGAAATTTGAAAAAATGCCAAAAACACTATTTTGATAGGGTACCTGTGTTGTTGCTATGGAAACATATAGATATGACAATAAACCCAACATTATTATTGCTTAACTTGAATGAGCAATGATAGGGAACTGATAATTCATCAGTGTTTGTATTAGAATATGCTGCATAAATGATGTATATGACTTCAAAAACGTCCAAAAATGCATTTTTTCAATATTCAAAGTCCGTTTCCATGGCAACCGGATGTGACATAAAGAAATTTTATGATTTATTTTTACTTTTGGGTCAGACTAAACCTTATGTACAAATTTTATCAAAATCTGAGACATGCCGTGCCATGCGTCCTTCATAAAAGTGTAAATGCTTACAGAGAATAGCTATTTTAAACAGCAATTCTCTGTAAAAGGAAGGAGGGGATCTCCAACAACACTAGGTTGCAGCACCCACAGCAAAATCCCAAAAACACCCATGCAAAAAACACAGAACAGATACCCACAGAAAGAGACGCAAAAGGGACAAGGAACACCAACTCACAACATAGAAACATGAAACATAAAAGACTACACATAAACCAACGAGACCAATGGGCAACCGGTGCCGACTTAGGACGGCCATCTGCCACGTAAATAGCAGACGGTGTGGTTATCCTGGATTACGTGCGCACAACCCTCCCACTATTCCGATTTCCCAGAGGTCTCGAAGAACGCAGAACCAAAGAATTTCAAAACATTTTGGCACGGCATGTCATGGATTTTTGAGATTTTTGGTATGGAAGTTCAATATGAAGTACTAGTATGTAAATCAACCCCAGTTTATTCAAAAAGGTTGTCGTTGCCATGGTAACCGTGTCTGAAGATTCAAAAATCGGGAAAATCTATAGAACAAGGCATTTTTGTAGGCTTCGTTACCATGGAAACAGGTTCATTTTAAATATTAAATTGCTTTGATTATTTTCTTTTAATCCTTATTATTACGCATATTTGTAAAGTTTTTTACATTCATCTCGGATGCCATATGTATACAAGATGAAAAATTGGGCCTAAACAGGGTATCAAAAGGCTTTGTTTTGGGCACTCAAAGACCCTTTTTTGCATGTTTTTACTGTTTTACAAGGTTGAAAATTTCATAAAAGCACCAATTTTTGAAGTCCAAATTGTAGTTATCCAATTAGTATCATCTTTGAACTCTACATGAATATGAAAAATCAATTGGGCTAATTTGTCCTTTTAATGCAAAGCAGCATCAAATTTAGTTGCTATGGCAACACTCGGCTGAAAGGTTTCAATACGATGAATTTAAACACAACCTCTATCAAACTATCTACGCATGATATTGGAACAGAAGTTCATGTATACATCTATCAAAGGCGTTTTGATATAAAAATGACCTTGAAAATATTTAAAGGTCACCCACTGAATTTTCAAGGTCATTAAACTTTAACTGACCAGATTTGACGAAAAGTCCTGATTTTTCATAAAATGAAGGTGTCAATATTTTAGAAACCTTGAAATATTCAACTTAACAGTTATTTGCCATAAAATGATAAATGTATCACTTATTTCTTAGAACTATTGATTACGTTTCTTCACATCTTCGAATATCTAAATTCTTGGTGACTATGTTGATAAAAAAGGGACGAAATTTGTATTTTTTTTGTTTTTCGACGGAAAAATATTTTCCTATTGAATGGATACAATTCAATAAATTCTAAGATTTGTCTTTCTTAGATTCATGTGCTTTCATAATATATATGACCTATGAAAATATTTAAATAAAAAAATCACTAAAATCGGTAACAAAAAAAATTAAAAAATCAATATTTTATGCAAAATTTGAGTCTCAAAGTATAAATGACCTTGAACATCAAGCCAATGACCTTGAACATTTTAATTGTTCTTATGTAAAAGATACAAGTCATATCTATACATGCATACATTTTGACAATCTTATGTAACTCTGAAGAGGAATAAAATCAATTTCAAAGATAATATGAAACAAGCAAAAAGGTCTAATGTTGCCATGGCATCGGTCTTTGACGACAGAATTTAGGTAAAACTCTTAAATACCCACTCCAATTTTTCGTTCATTTTATTTGTCAATAAACATACATTTCCATTGATGAAAATCACTAGTCTCCTATTGGTGCCTTTTGTGATATTCAAGATTGAAAATGGTCAAAAACACACTAAATTGGCCCTTATTTTCACCCCTATTTTTCGCTTCATTTTGACTTAGTTTGGCTTAACACAATAAGCTTCCTGTAATAAATATCACATAACTAAGTGTACTAAGTAAGAATGGAAGTAAGGAAGAATAGATTATATAAAGATGAACAAGCTGTTACAGTGGTATCCATGGCAACAAAGTCACCGGAGCTGGCTTATTTCATGGTCCCAAAAGTGCTATAAATAGAATGACCTCGATACCATGGCAACCAGAGGTCACATTGGATGAAAAGTGTTATTTTCATGGTCAGAACTCAATATATACCCATTATACCGAAAATCATCAAAATCCATGACATGCCGTGCCGAACGATTTTGGTCCTTACAGAGAATGGCTATTAAGTATGAACACTCTTTGGCATAACTGTGCTTGGTATTGCTTCTACAATAGACGGACAAAATAACAAAAGTATGAACGATATCTCAAGCAATACCAATAAGCACTGACCACAGAGGAAGTCATCCGCAAGATGCAGCGAGAATCATACAAATAAACCCCTACTACCAACAGGTGTCAAGGTGACACACAATTTCCCCTTGTGACCACGAAAAACGGTCCAACTAATAAAAAGCGGATGCATAAGACATGAACCGTATGATAATACATATATTGAAGTTGATATTTTGATTGGACTTTTGACGGTCATAGCAGCGGATAGCTGGATAATCGGGACAACATTCACACTACCCTCAACCACCCGACGTGCAGATTTTCACGAAAAACCTATCCAATGGTCTCAGAGACGATGCATATTTATGAAGTTTCCACCATTTCCTCTTTATGAATCAGTTAAATAATGATAAAATTGTGGGAAATGATCTATTCCAACCTACCTGCTAAACAAGCTTTATCTTTAAAATCGACAGAGTATTCTTCAATTCTTCCCTGAAATTTTATATACAAGTATGTGTTATGTTGCAATCATAGGAACATTGATGAAGAAGAAACCAATGCAATGTGAATACCTTACAATATAATGTATTAATCATACTTCGAAAATAAAGAGATAGGTCAATTCGTCCAATAACGAACTCGTACCTGCCACATAGTTTTATTTACCTACATTTTAATTGGTACGAAGTTGTCAAGGAAAATGTACATGTGTTTGATGGTTTCATATTCGGTGAATGTTTAATGTATGGTAATGGGTACACATTTTTTACGGATATAGTTCGTAACAAGGGGTACGAAACGTGTAGCAAAATAATTCAAAGGTAAGAGTATAAGTAATGATTATGATACGAGTTAGCATTAACTTAGTACGAGTTGGCTACAAATTGGGTACAAGTTGTCACAACTTGGGTACGAGTTGGATAAAATTCGGTACGAGTTGACAAAAAAATTGGTACGAGTGGATGAAAATTTGGTGCGAGTAGGCAACAAGGATTCCAAATGGATACGAATTGAGTTTTTATATTGGAACGAGTTGGTCATGGTACGGAATATTATCAATATTATTAATAATGTTGCCATTACACAGCCAATTGTGCCTCATATGAAATTCATGTGAAATCTACATGAACTTTACATGAAAGTTCACATGAAATTTATTTGAAATAAACACGAACATGAAATTTACATGAAATTTTTCACATGAAATTCATGTGAAGTTTTTTGCATGGATGTTATGTGAATTCAATTTTCTGTGAAGGTCACCTAGAAAAATTCACGTGAAAGAAATTTATGTGAAATTCATGTGAAATATTTTTTTTACATAAATCTTATGTGAAATTTATATGAATTTTACATGAACTTTCATGTGAAATTTACATGATGCTCATTTCATATGAATTTCATGTGAGGCACAATTGGCTGTGTACCCTCCCCGGGTTGTGGTCACTAGTCTGGAAAATAACATGCCACCAACAGGTAACTTCCAGCGGTAACAGTATAATAGTCATATGAACGTACTTATATAACAAAAGAATGACGTCATCGGAATGTTTTAAACGCAATGAAAAATTTAAATCCCGTAACATTTATAGAATAACTGTCTTTTAGATTGTGATTATATGTATATAATTTGCAAAGTTTTTATTGTTAGAAAAAAAAAAGAAAATTCATTTTATGTGTCGCTTTTAAAAATTTATATGCATCTGTTCGGAGCCGCATAAAGATCTATCTCTCTCCTATCTAGGCGGAAAGTTCATAGAACGGGTAAGTTTGAAAAGTGCATATTTATGTTATTAGTAGATTCCCCATGTCAAATTTTCCAGTAACATTTTAACTCTCGTACAGTTTTCCGGACCATAGCTCCGCTACAAATAAGATATTAAGGTGAATTTTGATACATACCATGGTCTTGGATAGTTATACAGTAAGTTTGACGTTGGGTCATGCTTGACCTTAGGAGTTATACCCCTTGATGCAAAAAAAAATTCAGTTTGATACATACCATGGTCTTGGATATTTACATATTAAGTTTGACATTGGGTCATGCTTGACCTTTCTCGAGGTGTTATACCCCTTGATGCGAAAAATTCAGTTTTCCGGACTTTTTCTGCAAAACATAGAGTTTGCTAAATAACTTGGCATAGGATAGTTTCAAAAAGTCGCTAAAGGAAAAAAATAATTTTGTTTTCTTATTCCTGAAGTTAGCTGCACGGACAATAAGTTTAAATTCATGTTTAATTGAAGAGTTCAAGGCAGATATTATCAATTTTCATATTGTACTATTACCGCTGGAAGTTACTTGTTGGTAGTTTGTCTTAAAAGAATGTACTGTTTTTTCCCATACGAGTGACCACGAACGGAGAGGGTAATAACAGCCAAAAGCATTAGTGCACGAAATTTAAAAGAATCACACAAAAATATTCAAATTTCAAAATTTAAACATTTAAAATTTCCAAATTGTTGTAATATGCCCTTTCATCATTTTCCTATTGCAATTTTGACACTGATAATTTCTGTATTTGATCGATTTGTCTTTTCAGATAGTCGATCATAAAAGAACTCAAATAATACTACTAGTATGCTAAAACACGCATGGAATTCATATTATGTATAAAGAAAACCAGGATAAAATAAATCACTGAAAGTAGAAAAGTAATAAATCATAGAACGTACATTAAGATCGACTGTCAGATTAGTATGGCTTCGAAGTTACAGCTACTCAGGTGCCGTGTCGCATGTCAATATTCAGTTGACCAGTAAATATCAATGGTTGCTTGCCAATGATCGTTTGATTGATTAATCGAGTCATGTTTTATGTCTGATAAATGCCTCAAAGCGATCAAATATTCACAGGAACGATCAAAGCTTGGCGATGACAAGCCATATAATATGTTACTGGTTTTAAAATTTCTGTTCCGCTGATTAGAAATTGTGTGTCAAAATGGGGGGGGGATGTCAAACATCATGGGGACCATTTTTTTTTTAATTTTCGCAAACTGTTTTGAAGGATATTAGCTATCAGACAAAGGTCTTCAAGTTATACCGGTAATAGAGTTAAAGCTCAAGATCATTATCAAATCTGAAAGGTCGAAGGCAATCAAAAATCAAACATGTTGTACCAAAATGATTGCGTTGCGGGCATCAGTTTTAATGATTTTGTGCTTTCATATGGTTATGTCGGACGACCGAATTAATCTTAATATCCACATTTGTCTCCGTTGTTCTATGAATTCCTTCTCATTTATGCTTTCTTGATTATCTATATGCATAGTGTAAGATTTCTCTTTTGTTCTTGGCTGAATACTGATCTGAGTTTTGTTGTTTCGTCCGATGCTGCATTCGCTATTCTGTCTACGTTACACTTTGGTCAACGTAATTCTATCTTGTTTGAGAACTTTTGCTGATTGTGTATTGACAATATGTAAAGAGATGAGATGTCTAATAAGAAATGGATAAATTTACCAAAGAAGTATGCCCGTTCCGTAGATGTTCGATATCGGTCTGCACTTGTTTTACCAGATGGAATCGGGAATGAAAAGCGACATTGTTAATTGCATTTTCTAAATGTTCTGTGAAAATTGTTTTAGCATCTTTTGCATCTACGCGGAAAAACTCTTTGCAGAATTGGCGTAGAGATTTTAAATGACGTTTACATTCATTGCTCATCTCTCCAAACATCAAGGTGAACACAAATAATGTCGACATGCTGACAGAATTAATTGTGATATCCTTTGAATCATAGAGACATGCACATATCTTGAATCTTCTCCTGCAGTCATTCCGTCTTTGTTGATAAAGAGAACACCAGCCATCCTCCGAGATGCTCCAAATGCGTTTTTGTCGTTTGTTTGGATGATGACAATAACAACATTGGTCACTTTTCCATTGATGGTACAAATGATGTTTCAATTGTTCATTATCTAAAATGTCCTTCCAGTTTCTGTCCCCTCTTTTTACGAAAGAAATTTGGTTCCACAAAATACCCTTTGCAATTTTGAATAACAAATGGGCCTGTAATCTATACTCATCTGGAAAATAAAGATGACTGATAAGTGTTTTGATCCAAATATTACCATATTTTTATTTTGCTTACATACTTTGTAAAAGAAAATCCCGATTCTGAAAATAAGTACACTGAAACAGATATTATTCAGATATTAAACTTCCTGATCGACAACATTTTTGTGGTGTTCGGAGGAAAGGTCTTCCAGCAAATTATCGGAATTCCAATGGGAACCAATTGTGTTCAACCCTTGCCGATTTTTCTATACTCGTACGAAGCTGAATTCATTCAATGGTTGATATCTGAAGGGAAAAGATACTTAGCTTCTGACTTCAACTTCACTTACAGATACATAGACAATGTGTTGTCCATCAATAATCCAAAATTCGCGGATTACCTCAGCATAATCTATCCTTCGGAGCTTGAAATCAAAGAAACTACAGCGACAAATTATTCAGCATCCTATTTGGACATAATGCTGTCCTATAACACTGATGGTCATATGAACAGTTCACATTATGACAAACGTGACGACTTCAATTTCAGCATCACAAACTTTCCTCGCCTGCCTATGGCGTTTTCATATCTCAGTTGATACATTATGCCAAGAAAGTACCAAATATACATATTTTATTCTGAGAGCTAGGCGTCTAACATCGTCACTGAGGAAGTTCTACGGTCGATATGAGGAACTCGTAATACACTGCGATGCCCCTCTCTCCAGAATGGTGGATGATATTCTGTCATAGACCATTTGTACCATCCAACCACAGATTATACTTTATATCTTCCTAGAAGGAAATAACCGGATGTGACAATTCTACCGAATTGAAGCGACGGGTGTTGCATGCAAGCAGGAGCGAGAATCGCTTATATCCATTCGTTTCTCATATTTCTTTATGATCGTCCAGTGCATGAAGACATATGAGAAACGAATTGGTATAACCGATTCTCGCCTGTCTGGACCATGCTGTAAATTTATCAGGTTTAAAATGATGCTATTGAATATAAAGACGTTTAACATTTGAACTACTTCGTGAGTGTCACTGCTGGTGTACCAAGAGTCCCCGAGGGCACATGTAGCCAAGTTCAATCAACTTCAGTTGATAGACTGTCTCTTCAATGCATTTGAAATTTTCTGTTACAAAATTTCTTGAAATTTCAAAAAAGATGGGTCCTTTAGCATCATATCCCATCCATTCTGCTACGTCTTTTGGTACATTTTTGGACAATCATAATAATTTTTCATACTTTTTTGACGTATTACATTGTTTAGACTGGGGATCACTGACGAGGGTTTAGTACCCGAAACGTGCATGTCTGGTCCATGCTGTAAATTTGTCAGGTTTTAAATGATGCTATTGCATTTAAAGACGTTTGACATTTGAACTACTTGATGAGTGTCACTGCTGGTGTACCAAGAGTCCCCGTGGGCACATGTAGCCAAGTTCGATCAACTTCGGTTGATCGTCTGTCTCTTCAACGCATTTGAAATTTTCTGTTACAAAATTTCTTGAAATTTCAAAATCATGGGTCCTGTAGCATCATATCCCACCCATTCTGCTATGTCTTTTGGTATATTTTTGAACAATCATAGAATTTTCATACTTTTTGGCCATATTACATTGTTTAGACTAAGAATCACTGACGAGGGTTTAGCGTCCGAAACGTGTATATCTGGTCCATGCTATAAATTTATCAGGTTTTAAATGAAGCTATTGAATTTAAAGACGTTTAACATTTGAACTACTCGGTGAGTGTCACTGCTGGTAGACCAAGAGTCCCCGAAGGCACATGTAGCCAAGTTCGATCAACTTCGGTTGATCATCTTTCTCTTCAACGTATTGAAATTTTCTGTTACAACATTTCTTGAAATGTCTCAAATTTGGGTCCTGTAGCATCATATTCCACCCATTCTGCTACGTCTTTTCGTACATTTTTGAACAATCAATAATTTTCATACTTTTTTGCCATGTTACATTGTTTAGACTGAGGACCACTGACGAGGGTTTAGTACTCGAAACGTGCATGTCTGGTCCATGCTGTAAATTTATGAGGTTTTAAATGATGTTATTGAATTTAAAGACGTTTAACATTTGAACTACTTGGTGAGTGTCACTGCTGGTGTACCAAGAGTCCCCGAGGACACATGTAGCCAAGTTCGATCAACTTTAGTTGATCGTCTGTCTCTTCAATGCATTTGAAATTTTCTGTTACAAAATTTCTTGAAATTTCAAAAAAGGTGGGTCCTGTAGCACCATATCCCACCAATTGTGCTACGTCTTTCGGTACATTTTTGGATAATCATAATAATTTTCATACTTTTTGGCCATATTACATTGTTTAGACTGAGGATCACTGACGAGGGTTTAGCACTCGAAACGTGCATGTCTGGTCCATGCTGTAAATTTATCAGGTTTTAAATGATGCTATTGAATTTAAAGACGTTTAACATTGTTTTCTATCTCATCAGTGAATTTACTTATTTTTGTTATGTACTTTTTCAAATACAATGTTTTACTGAATAAATAAAGTTTAAACTAAGCTGGAGATGCTGACTCTTCCTGGGCACCTGATATCACTTCTATTTCGGGAGTTCGCTTCTTTTGATGTGGTGGAGGTTTTTGTTTGTGTTCTTTGGTTCATGTTTTAGCCTGATTTTGTATACCTTTGGTTTATGATTTTCTGAATTATCGATTTTGTGCTGTATATAGGGATATGTTCCTTATCCATATTTGTCATTGATTTTGTTCTCTGTCTAAGAAAAAAAATGTCTGTTCAGTCCTCCACTAAACGTCCTATCCACTGAATCAAGAGTCATCGCATCCGGCATCCCTCACGAGTTTCCCCCATTCTCGATTCTCCCAATCAAAATTAAATATTAAATCCTTGATCAACTCTCTCCATGATTGATCAATCAAAGGGGGGGGGGTTAATGTCAAGCATTATGGGGACTATTTTTTCAAATATCGCAATTGTCTACAGGATGTTAGCTTTCAGACAGTCAGCGTGCCATTCTTAAGAATACTTTGGTACAAGGATCTAGATTGGTCCAGTACCAATTCAAGTTTCCGTCTAGTACTGGACCAATAAACAGCCTTGTACCAGCGCAGTTTTAAGAATTGAACTCTCACTAACTGTGACGACAGGACTCAATGGCGGGCCCTTTTCAATCCTCATTAGAGAATAAAGGGCCCCTACCACCTGTTGTCACTGAATATTTGTCGGACTCATCGGGTGTTCACGTGCATAAGCTCGCTACAGCCGGGAGAGGAGATACTGTATTCCGTTTGCCTTCTGTTTTCTTTGTCTATTTTTATAATTATCTGTGTATTTATTGGGAACCTGCGTGATGCTGTCTTTTTCATCTTACAATGAGGAGATTACTTTACACCACCGTTGACCTTCTTCTACATCTCTGGGTAATCGGAAAAGTGGGGGGGGGGGGTTGGACACGTTATCAGGATAACCGCACTGTCTGCTACCGACGTGGCGGATGGCCGGAACCGATTGTCCATAGCTCACGTTGGTTTAAGTGATGCCATTTGTGTTTGATGTTTCTATGTGATTTGACGTTCCTTGTACCATTTGTGAGGAGGATTTATTACAACACCATTGTGTTGCCTTCGAGACATCTGCGTAATCGACAATCCTATCTATTTTGACTATTGAATAAAAACATTTTCGGTTTTCTTGCACTAAGAAAGAAGCTTTACCATCTCAAACAGCCAAATCGAAACTTTACAGAGTACATAATTTGTTTGTTTATTTGTACAGCTGCTATTCTGTAAAAGTTTTGTAGCTTGAAGTTAAATGAATCAGCTCGTCGCATACATACTGTTTTCGAGTTATGTGGCTAAATGAGGGTCAATCACTTCAAAATTACAAAATGTACATCAAGAGAAGAAAGGAGGGTTTCTGTAAAAACACTCGATTGCTGCACCACAAAACACCAAATGCAAAAACACACAGCAGACACCCACAAAAAGAGACGGAAAAAAGGAACACCAACTTACGCCATAGAAACATGAGACATCAAACACCACACATAAACCAACGAGACCAATGGGAAACCGGTGCCGATGTAGGATGGCAATTTTCCACGAAAGTAGCAGACGGTGTGGTTTTCCGAATTATGCGAACATATCATCCCACCGTTACTATTACCTAGACTCGACTTTGAGACTTAAATTCCAAACTAAATTCCAACACGAATTTCCCCATTAATATGTAATCTCTTTCAGAGCTGATATAGACCAATTTATATTTTACCACCTTTTCCAATTTCTCAAAATAGCTGTACACACCGGAAGTACGTCAGAAGTGTGTAAAAGGGAACCACGTATCATAACGCTATATATAGAAATGTACATGCATGTTGTGGATACATGTACTATTGTACTCTTATAAATGCCAAAATAAAGGACAAATCAAATAAGAGTGTATGAGTGATAAATATGATGAAAGAGCATTTAATAATGAAACCTAAATATTTACATTACAACTACTAATGTACATTATTTATTTATATACGTACGTACATGTGTTGATATATTTTAAACGACTTCCAGAATCCTAAAGTTTATCTCAGAGAGGGATTCTAAGGCATATATAGATAAAAAAAAAGCTTAAGGGAATCAACCTTTCTTTCCCCCGGAAAGAAAATGGGGGTTGTGGTAAGCCGTCTATTTCGGAAAAAAACTACATGTACTAGTAAAACATAGACAAAATCTGCTTTTCGGCGAATCCAAGGGGTCGTGACGTCATAACCGTCTAGATCACGCTTGTAGATGGTATCCTATTTACAAAATTCTATAATTTCCCCGGTAATCTGACTCCTTCCCGTTCAGCCTATTGATACCACCCGCCTTTGTTGACATTTGTAGTACATTTGTAGTACCTCCCCACTTCCAGTCGGCACGAACGTACTTCAATAAATATTACCTTCCTTACATTGGAAAAAGCATGTTCATGTTAAAAGAGGGCAAAATTATGTCTGTGTAATATATATCGGTGAGATTTAAATGTAAAAAATATAAGTCATCGACATGTTCAATGTACTTATTTTTGTGAGCGGGGAAAAAAGAAAGAAAGAAGGAAAGATAAAAGCTAGATTTTTTTTACATATATACAGGCCCCAAGTGCCGAAAAAAAAAGTCAGTATGCAACAACTGTTAAAGACAAATATTAACCCCCCTCTCGCCTGAATTTCCAGACATAAAGTTCTCTCGTCTCCAGACCCCCCCCCCCCCCCCCGTCATAAATAACGATTCGATGTCTGACGATTGTTGTTTTGTAAAACAAAATTTTTTATTGAATGTTTTAAGCAAATAAATGTCCATCAAATGTTTCATCAAACGGATCCGTGTGGAACATCGAAATACGCATGAACTTCAGTTTTCAATATGCAGAGCATAACCTGTTACATGTTTACAAAAATTTCGATAGATTGGGGTGGGGACGTAAATTTTAACTGCGGAAGGAGTCGCGACTGAATTTCGGAAAAAAATATATTTGATAATCACAGGGACGTATACAAAATTTTTATATATACTTCCCTGATAATCATAAACAAGATACCATATCAAATACTTGTATATGTATTCCGGATATCTATTTTCTTATTGTTCTGGGCAGCACAGTGACCATATTCTTTTGGAGCGGAGATAGTATTATTAATAAATTAAGTCCGTCTTGAATTCTTGTAATGTACCTCGGCAATGAAAATCTTTCTCTCTCTCTCTCGCACTGAGATACTCGATCACTTAATGTTGACGAAGATCGCTCGTTACTTTCCGTTTAATTCTGAAACGATTAGAATTTCATTTTATTCGATATACATTACATGATCACTTTTCCCGGTATTGAATTTCAAGAAAGTTATTTTTTTCCTGAAATCCTGAACGGAGCTAACAGACAACTTTCCAGGCCATATCATTTATTTGTTTTGTTTTGTTTTTTTTTTTTTGTCGACCCTAATCATTTAAATTTTTTTACCTTCAAAACTTTACATAACTTCAGAAAATAAATTTCATATTATCTGACACGGCCAAAAAATGTGTCGTTAATTTAATGACATTAATTTCCATTTTTCACCCTCTTCTAATACAGCCGGTTGCGCCTCTCCCCCCCCCCCCCCACCCCTCAATCCTATCTATTTATAAGCTGATTAGAATATCAATTTGAGATCCCATCTAGACAGCTAGGAAAGGCTTTACTTAGGATTTCATATCCTACAAAATTTCGATCTCTCACCCTCCCTTCATTATTTAATATTTTCCGTGGCCATGTAAGTCTTACCAGGGATGGGGAAGAACCCCCCCCCCCCCCCCCCAAACCTGGATGGATCCGAAATTGTACAGGTCTTTAAAAAACACTGATGTCTAATTTACCTTGAGAATTGTTAAACCAAAAAATAATTATAAATGTACCATATAAATGAAGAGACACATGTACTATATTTCACATAACGTCATCGTGTGAATGTGTAGTGTATACACACATCTGACGTCACGAATTTGTACTTTCAATTTCGGCGGAAGTTGCAAACTAGTTCTGTGTTAAATCGCTAGCTTGTTGATATGGGCCTATAAATCGCTGTTTCATGGATAAACGAGACAATATATTTTTATGGAACTACCAATACTTTGTAATTTGAGTTTGTCCGAGTATATGTAAGTGAAAATACCCACGATTAGAGGACTTCTTTGATAAAGCATGGGTACTTCTTCGATGTTAATTCCATGCAAGTAAAGCATTTATATACCTTGCGGAGATGTTGATAGAGTACAGTTGTCAGTTGCATCTGAAGGGTTCCCAGCATCTTCCTCTATAAATGAAAATAATCATTTACAGTGTATCTATATGCAGAATTTTGAAAGTTGTTCCTAGGACGTCCATGTGAAAACAGCCTATTCAGCACACACCTGAAGTTCGTTATTGTTTTGAACTTGATTGCACTTGAGCTCATCCGAAGCAGCAGATTCTGACCTTTATCGACCAGCGGACTCTCAAATAATTGCAAGTCGGTAAACTCCATACGACGGCTTCGCATAGAATACAAAGCAGGCCGCTCATACCGTTACACCACGGTGACAACCCTAAAAAATGTTCCTATGTTGGGTGTGTGCTGATAGGGCCGTATTCATATGGATGTCATAGGAATGTTAAATGTCTTCAAATTCATTTGCATCATTTAAGAGCAGATATATAAACAGCCATGCATGCATGTTTCGGTTACATAACCCTCGTCATTGATCCTCAATCTAAACGATGTAATGTGGCCAAATAATGATAGGTTGTCGCCGTCGAGTAGCGGTATCTATGCCAAATATGGACAATGACCATATCCCTGTATACAGCACAAAATCGACAATTCAGAAAACCAGAAACCGAAGGCATACAAAATCAGGATAAAACAGGAACCAAAGCAAATAAACAAAAAAGCCCATCACATGAAAAAAAGCGAACTCCCGATATAGAAGTGAACTCCCGATATAGGATATATGGCCTGCTTTGTATGCTATTGGAAGCCGCCGTACGGTAATTAACGACTTTATATTTAACATGTGCACCTATTTGGGAGTCCGCTGGTCCATAAAGGACAGGTTCTGATACCTTTGATGAGCCCAAGAGCGAGCAATCAAATTCAAAACAACAACAAATATTAAAAGGTTTATTTTTATACCAGATTGTTGAGCTTCTCTGTTTTTTTTCTTGATAGCAAAGAAACATATCACAAGTTATTTCTATCGTTTTTCATTTCCCTCGTTTTCCATTCCGTTCCACCTATAGCTTGCTAAGGGTTCGTCCATGAATTTATCGCACTATTGTGAGTGCTGTTGAGATTATCGTCAGGATCTTCTTTAACTCTTTTGTGTCACAATTGTGCCCTTTGCAGTGTGGAGCTCGTAAAAAATTACCCGCGAGGGGTTTGGCAGTAAGTGTTCTAAATATTATTCCTGACATGGTCACCATAGCATTTTCTATATAGACATAACCTCGGACAGGACATTTTTTTTAGTTTTCGTGCGTGAACATCGACGGCGAGTGTGGCTAGCCAAACAGGGATGCTTTCTCCTCCTGGGCACCTGGTCCCACCTCTAGCTTGCTAGGGGTCCGTCGATGCTCACTTTTGCGCTCTATTATGAGTGTTGTTGAGATTATGGTCAGAGTCTTCTTTAACTCATTATCATTCTTTATAGCATGAAATGTTCATCGGGAATAAAATCGCTGAAAATTCATAGGCCAAGACATTTGTTAATGTCAAGTCATATTCAAGTATTGAAGAATGTCAAGAAAGATGTCTTCTGGTAGCAGACTGTCTGAAATATTCACACTTACTTATTTTTGCACCGTATTTTAATATTGTTCAAACGGTAGTATTTGAAACCGGTTTATAGATAAACTTCGTCATCTCTGCGAGGCCATATTTTGGGTGCTGTAACGGAGTGTTGTTGGAGATCCCCTCTGCTCTTTCAAATATATTTATATTAAACAAAATCTCTCGTTTTCGATGTTAGATTTATACAACCGTATGGCTTATAGTAAAGATATACATGTACCTGGAAGTAATGAATCTGTCTCCCTATTGAGGGCAACAACATCTGTACTGTTAACTGCAAAATTACATTTTTTAAAATATAATATCAAAATAATTTATGTGCATAATAAATAACCGATTCAAAACTAGTACATGCACACTCTAGACTAGTGTTGTGCCAATATTATCGCCGATATCGGCGGCATCTTCGCCAAACCTTTCCGATTACAATAAATCATCAAAATTTTAATAGGATTATAATTGAAACATTAGAAATATTTTATGAATGATACATTTGCGTCAGACTGACCTTATTTTTGCCCTTTTTTTTTCGTGCGTCTTATTTACCGGATTGTTCTATGTATGTATGTGTTGATTTGTTGTCCCCAGTAGTTTGTTGAAATTATTATTTCTGGTGTGTATTTGTCGTATCTTCAGCTGAGGTGAATGCACGGTGGTCTTGTTGGAAATCTTTTTCTAATCCTATGTCAGTACATGTACAGCTAATATTATCTATTTTAAGGTGACTATATCATTGATTGAGGATTGTGAAAACTGTATATTACATCATTCAACGTACCGTTTCGGTTCCTATTCCTATGCAATGCAACGGAAGCCATAACAATTGCTATCCCAGCAAGAATAAGACATGGAATAAGTATCGCAAGGATTATATTCAAAAGGTCCTCAGAATCCACAAGTTGAGTAGATGATGAAGTCTTATATATCTCTAGTGACGTTGTAAAAAGTGTTGAGAGTGTTGATGTTTCTCTAAATAAGATAAAACATAAAGAATAGCAACAACAAAAAAAAAACAAACAAAAAACAAAATATATACAGTCACTTCAAGTAACTGCTTTTTGTTCTAATTTCTTCATCTTAAGTATTGCTTTTACCCGAAAAAAAGATATCATTAGTTTTTCTACTTTGTGTCCTCAAGCATTGAAGTTTCGGTCTTATTTTCCTGAAATATTTTATACTTTATTTTAGATCAGTTTTAGGAGCGAAACCTGATATTGGTATTTTCAATGATTTCTTTCAACGTTAACCATACATCTATTTCATGTTTGGCAATCAAACACGGTGAGGTGGTAAAGGAATACTGCTGGGTTGTCTTAGCCACCGAATTTATAAATTAGCATCACGTTGTCCTTCAGGTATCTATCGCAAAATAAGTGACAAGAGGATGCAACGTTTGCACTGTTATCTCGAGTAGTGGTCTACATGCGACTAGCCAACAAGGGATACTTACTCCTCCCAGGGACCTGGACGCACCTTTAGCTTGCTAGGGTCCATCGATGCTTAATTTAGTGATCTATTGTGCTGTAAAGATTTTCGTCAGGATCTTCTTTAGCTCAAACGTTTTCAGAAATAAAGTTAGATATTTTCTGTTGCCATCATTATAAGATATCTTTCATCAATATAAAGATATGCAAGCACTATAACATCTCATAAGTATGTACCGACATACTTACTGATTCAAACACGTTCTTCTGCATGGCTGGAGTAATAGTTGTCGCTAACAAGATGAATATTTTTACTGTCAAAGGTAAAATTTTGATACTTCCTATGTACAACAATAAAAAAAAAACATCATCGAGTTCATCTTTGCACAGCAGAATCAGAATTTACAGTAAGGAAATTTCAAAAATATGAAATATATATGATATGAAGCAGCAGAGCCAATACTTTTAATAGTTTTTTTCACTTCTACTTCACACGTATAATTTGTGTTTAGGTAATCGGCAAAATCTTGATTCTTTACTACGAGCAGACCATAGATATAGCTGTATGATTGAATTGAAGTGTTTCTTTCGTAAGAAAACAAAAACTGAATAAACGCGGTTTCATATTAGTTCGTACATTAAGACATATCACGCTAGGTTTAAGAACGTCGAAATACCTTTCTTATTGATTAGACATACAAGAAATAATCTTTATATTTTTTTAGGTTTATTTTTCATATGCTATTTCGGGGGAAACCTTATAATACTCATTGATATCTAGGTCATGAATGATACTCTATTTGAGGTCAGGGTGGCGACTTTAGATAGATATGAGGTAGAAGAAAGATGGATATGTCCACATGTAGAGGAACATCTCCTCGAATTATTCAGACCAAGAAATCAAAAAAATTCGGTTTTTTGGCTATAAACGCCCATTTTTGGCCTATTTTAACATTTTTGTCATTTTCGAGAATTTCACGTCATAACTTTACATACCTCTGCAATGCATGACATTTCAAAAAGTCATATATATCCTTATTTTTCTGGATTCTTATAGCTTGTGTATGAATTAAAGCCTATTTTGAAAAATTCTGATGAAATAAACAGTTCTAAGGAGTGTTTTTTCTTATAAATAATTTTGCTGGTTTCCATGGCAGCAACTCATTATTTTTATTAATAGCTAGAAGGTCGCCAGGTACACAATTTTTTTTTCTATGTATAGACCAATATCTACCTGAATTCCTTTTTAAGTAAAATGACACAAAATAGCACAAAAATTTGTGCAAAAAAGTAACATTTTGACCCCAAAAACATAGAGATTTACTCAAAAAGTGAATTTCTAAATCTCTCATTTTTAAAGAGTATAATGATTAGGATATATTCTGATGTTTGAATCTTTAGAAGCAGAACTCATGCAAAAATGACAATTTTTGCCCTTTTTCGGTGATTTTTCATTGAAAAATTTGCATTTTCCGAAAAATACCCATTCAGCAATGAAAATTTCAAGATGTATTATTTTTTATCTGAAATAATGCAACAATGACAAATATGGATAATGACCATATCCCTGTTTACAGCACAAAATCGATAACCCAGAAAGGCAGAAACCGAAGGCATACAAAATCAGGATAAAACAGAAACCAAAGCAAACAAACAAAAACCTCCACCAACTGAGCTTCCATGTCGGTTTCAAATATTGCGTGATTTGAAAATAGAGTTATCTCCCTGTAGTCGCATCCCTAACCTTAATCATGTTAATGTAAACAACATTTGGAATCGTCTTATTAAAGAATATCGAACATGACAGCATCATGAACATTATCATTATAGATCAACAGATTTGATTGCCAAAGTATAGTCCTCATCTCTGTTGTAAACGTAATTAATGGTTTAGAAAAATGCCAACTCTTAGATGGATTAAGAAAATATTGAAACGTAAATGATCAAGTTCCTTTACAGATGACGTAATACAGTTATGACGCACTTTCAAAAAGAGATCAGACATGATAATTTTTTTGAACGGATTTTAAAAATGTTCGTGATAATAGAGAATTTCTCTGTACTCATAAACATTTTAAATGTAAAGAAGACTTAATAAATAACAAATTGTACATGTATCAGAATATCTACTCAAGGTGGACATAATGAAAGGCCTTGAAGCTAACGGAAACTTTGTGTTCATATCTGTCCGTCATTTTGTAGTAGACACTTAACTCATCATAATTGATTTGTAACATTTAATCTGTCTAATTAATCTGGCTAATATTCCAAATTTTGTCTTGAAGTGAATTTTGAAATGTTTTGTCTCCATCGTCTTCCAAACTTCTCAATTTCAATATCAAACGGGTCAAAATTGATGTTTGCGGCTCATGACGATGTAAATGCAATGGTTATAATACTAAACGTTCATGCATTCAGTCCATTTTAGTTTTTGATATCGGTCCAAATATTAAGGTAGTCGACCCATAGCTATATAATAGATAGTGTGCGAGTACCTTTTCATCACATTACAACTTCTTACAATTTATTACATTCATGTAGCAAAAGTTGAGAACGGTGCAATTAGGGGATTCCTAATCATTGGCATCGACATTTTATGAATTTTGTTTTTCGAGAAAACCACATAAAGTTAAATATATATATTTTTCAAAGATCTTTCCGATACGGTCATCTTGAAATTTATTTCAATAAAATTGGACTTGAAACAAAAAAGTTATTAGCAAAATGAAGTTTGAGGATCACAAAAAAAATTAATATGTTTGCATTTAATTCTAAGCATTTATTTGGAGAATTATAGTCGTGTTAGGCATCAACTGAATTAGAATGAAGTCCTGTAGATATAATTGTGGAGAAAGTGCAAAAGAAATGCTGAAATAAATAATTTTTATTTCTCGGTTCATCATATATTTACCGATCGTTGCCGAATATCAGTATACCAATATCATATAATAAGTAATCGGCAAAGAGCACACTTTTGAACGGAAGAAGGCAGTTATGGGTTTACTATCCTAAGTTTTAGGAAATATCCTTTACAAAGTTTTATTTATTTGCAGACTTTGTATATTATAGCTATTATTCCGTACATGTAAATTTCAACAGATTGCAGAATCGTTTATGGTTTACCATGCAGCTTTATTGTATATTCACAATTGATTTAAGCAATTGAACTCATATACCTTACCTTAGGGTAGCACGTTCTTTTTCTGGTTTGAGGCACATTGGATCTGAAGAAAATTGCAAGTGTTAAATGATGCAAAATGTACTCTCATTGTACTCACATTTGGCAAAATGTTTGGAACCTGATGTACTTACTATTAATGTTAAAAATTCATAATTATTTCGTAGAAGGTAAAGAACAAACGTAAATAATAATTTTGAGCTCATTATAAAATGGACAGAAAAGGTAATACGTCATCTATAGTTCTTTATAAGAAATAAGATAAGTATAATTCTTACATAGATATAGTTCATTTGAATAGTACACGACAGTGTGATTGCTGCCTGGACATCCTTTCAGAGTTGGAGAACAGATAGTATTTGGTATTACAAACTTTACAGCCGTTTCTGTTTTTGGATTAATGTATACATGTGGACATTCACCTGTAACATTGAAGAACCGTTTTACATTTTGGTATCTAGATGATAACCGAGCCATATATTTCTTTCTGTTTGGGCGCCTGGCAGCCCTCTATTGGGTCAGTTAGCTGTATTGATGTTATATTGCGGGGAACCCATTCGCCAACTGCCCGTTTCAGAGTACTCTAGCCAGACCGTTCCCCTTTTGTGTGCCTCATAGCTCCTTCTCTTATTTAGTGGGCGGAGTACTACCCCATTTTAATGCCCATCCTCCACTTATGTTTGTGGTGTATGCATGTATGCAGGAGGGTTGTATTATTATGTACTGCTTGGATGTTCCGTATTTCCAACGGCTTTTATTAAGTGCCACCACACCTTGATACCCTTGCCGCAGCATGAACGCGGGTACCAAACCGGACCCTTTATAGTCCCCCCGGTCAGGAGACTCGGTAGGGACGAACGAATGGATATGACTTTCAACTCTCATATGACCACACCGAGATTCGAACCCCAGTCGTCTGCGTTAGAGTTGAACGCCTTATCCACTCGGCCATCTTTATCCATCTGAATGTAATTTGCCAAGGGGAGCAACTCGTTTAATGAACCAATCTTCAAAAATGAAGTTAAATACTTTAAATAAATTAATCTCGATTCCAGTTAACGTGTATATGTTGCTTATTGGAAAAATGTACATATCTTGAATGTTATGTTTCCCATCTTGCTTACTCTATTCCTACAAAGTCACGACAGAACGACTGACAGATCATACCCATTACTTCAGATCGGCAAAAATTGTAAAATTATATGGGTAATTAATTCCAATAATGAAAAGATGTTTACTTAATGGGATGAGAAAGAAAGGCGATCTCTAACAACACTCGGTTGCAGCATCCATAGCAAAACATCAAAACATCCCAATGACATGCAAAAACCCAGAACAGACGCGCACAGATAAAAGAAACACAGAAGGGACTAGAGACACCAAATCACACCGTAGAATGACAAATATGGATAATGACCATATCCCTGTTTACAGCACAAAATCGATGATTCAGAAAATCAGAAACCGAAGTCATACAAAATCAGGATAAAACAGGAACCAAAGCAAGCAAACAAAAACCTCCACAATATGAAAAAAGCGGACTCCCGATATGGGAGTGAGACCAGGTGCCCAGAAAGAGTAAGCATCTCCAACATCAAACAAAAAAGACTACGCATAAACCAACGAGACCAGTGGGCAATTAGTGCCGACTGAGGACGGCCATTTGCCACGCTAGTAGCATATGGTGTGGTTATCCGGATTACGTGCGCACATAGATCAAAGTCCATGTTCGCACATTTACTGCCTTCAAACTGCCTCAATGAGAGTATGTGTTTCAAACAGTGATAAAAGAAATAATCATACATTACCCCTTCTTCGTGTCAGATATAATTTTGAATCAATTCTATGGTTAGTTAATTACATAGATCATTTCAGAAAAATGCAAACATACCACTCTTCATTAGTTTTTTCTTTTTACAAAGTTCAACAAGTTGTTCGTCGCTAGTTAGTATACAATGGTAGTTTCTATTTCTGCTACACCCGAATTCTTTTTCTCTTTCCATCCAACCATTCTCACCCAAAGGACACTTTTCCACGTCAATGATTTTCAGGAGTGCAAGAGGTAAGAGAATAAGAGAAATGCTCAAGAAGACGACCAACATCATATTGCTGGTAAATCACCTAAAATGAAAATCAAAACATATTTAAATGTATGCACTGTGCAATAACAATTTTATCTATTTCATGTTAAATATAGTAGGGATATGGATTCCTCATCTGTCGTTCGATTATACCAACATCCGAATTGTTGGCATGATAGTAGTCTCATCACTTGACACGATGTAAAACGTCTTCAAATTCAATAGCATCATTTAAAAGTAGATAAATTTGCATCATATGGATCAGAAATGCCCTTTTTGGGTACTTACATGTAACTCTCGTCAGTGATCCTCTATCTAAACATTGTAATAGTGCCAAAAAGTGTAAAAATCATTATGATAAAAATGTACCGAAAGACGTAGCAGGATGGGTTGGATATGATGCTACAGAGCCCACGTTTTAAAAGTTTCAAGAAATTTGGTAACAGAAATGTTTGAATGTGTTGAAGAGAGAGAAGATCGACCGAAGTTGATCGAGAATTGGCTACATGTGCCGTCGGCACTCCTGGTCCACCAGCAGTGACACTCACCAAGAAGAACAAATGTTAAACGTCTTCAAATTCAATAGCATACACGGACATGGTCATTATCCATATTTGTCATCATTCAAGAGCAGATAAATTTGCAGCATGGACCAGACATGCATGTTTCACGCTGAATGACTGAGATGACGGGGCTCCATTACACGTTACGTTGTCACATAAAAAATATACTAATGAAATTTGAGAAAATATTTAAACATCTAATTTTGACAAATAAAATGTATAAAGTTGTATACATGTATACTTTATAATATGTAGCCCCTCACATGCCTTTCCTACGACCATGTAGAATAAGGCAAACAATTACGTGCCTTGCTCAACAGTAGAATTGATTCCATTGAAAATGAGACAGTACAATCAGATGTCATATATATCATGGACATGATTCTTCTGTCACCATAGAAATACCCTGCAGCACTGCGTAAGCGTATTTGGTCAAGTTTCACGCTGAATGACTGGGATGATGGGGAACACTGATGTTATGACTATTCTTAAACTTTTAAAGATGAGCGCTCTTTCGGAAGCGGTGTTGTAACATAGATCATCATAGATGGCATAGGTCATCTTTCCGGATGAACTGGTCCAGTATATGTTATCCCCTGGATATACCGAGCAAGTATAGATCATTGCCCGGGATAAACCGGCCAAGTTAAGAACATCCCCTACGGATAAAGCGGCATAGTACAGACTATACCGAACGGATGAAACGTCCCGGCATAATTAATCCACCCCGAATCACAGTACGCTTCACCCCATAAAATGTAAATTAATTTATCAAAATTATACATATCAAAGAGTGTTCGATTTGGTATGCACATGAGAAAATATTATAGTGAGCTAATATATAAGCTAATATCATTGGCTGATAGAAAAAGTGTTCACATAATATTTGCATAATGCGTGTAGTACTATCAAATAAATATGATAGTATGATGTGTAAAGTCATTCGAGCCCTTGCCACTCATAGTGTTTACTGTAATGTTTTTATTTTTTTGTCGTATTAAAGAAAAATCTTGATGAATTTTAACATAGTTCTTCTCGTTTCCGGGGCTTCAGTCTTCCAATGAGATGAGCCTGGAGCAACTTTTATCGCGTCTGTCATATGTACAATATGGTTTATAAACACTGCCTGGCAAGTGACCCATTTTTAGAGTTGTTGTATATTTAATGAATATTTTATGTTCCTTTTAGGGAGCGAATTCGAACATTAATCCGTTTTCCTTCGAATATTAGAATATATCAATTTCATTTTCCTGAATACCATGTATATTCTTTATCTTAGGAATTTTCTTCCGTTCAGGTTTTCTTTATTGTGTTTTTCCCTTTTGTTTACATTCCTATTATGTTTTTATTTTCTTTTACATTAACGAAATATGAAGAAGTTAGAGAAAATCCTAATAGTAAACAAGCAGACGGATAATAATGACAACTACACCAAAACTCGACAAACAGGGTGAACAATATCAACAAATACAATTTAAGAAGAATGATATATTAATGAAGTCGAAAACGTTATGAATGTTAAACGTCTTCAAATTCAATAGCAACATTTAAGAGCAGATACATTTGCAGCATGGACCAGACATGCACGTTTTGTGCACAAAACCTTCGTCAGTGATCCTCATCTAAGCAATGTAATACATCCAAATAGTGTGAAAATATTATTAATTGTCTAAAAATGAACCGTTAGACGTGGCAGGACGGGTAGGATATGATGCTACAGGACCCACATTTTAGAGATTTGAAGAAAGTTTGATAACAGAAATTTTCGAATGCGTTGAAGGAACGATCAACCGAAGTTGAACTCAGACAATGCATGTATTTTAGATAGTGTTTTCATTTTCGTGCTTGGACATCGACGGCGGGTGCTAAACAAGGGATGCTTACTCCTCCCGGGCACCTGATCCCACCTTTGTCGCTGCTCAATTTTGTGTTCTATTGTTAATACTGTTGAATTTATCGTTAGGGTCTTCTTTAACTCATTGGCTACATGTGCCCTCGAGGACCTCTGGTCCACCAGTAGTGTAACTCACAGTTTACACACAATCACACTCATTGCAGAAAAAAATCACGCCAAGCCTGAAAGATACGCCGGTCGGGGTATTAATTTCTCATTCATAATTTTGTGAATGTAATTATGTCAGTTTACGTTTGAAAATGACTTGACTTTTACTCATAATGTCTTCATTAATATGATTACGAGACCAAAAAAGGACATTGACATTTGACCGCTAACCGTAATAAAACAATAGGTTGTCAGCCCAAATGGTCAATTTGAATGTCCTAGGGCTGAGAGTCATTCTAAGTTCAAGGCCCAAAACTCTGCAAAATGTCAATAGATCACAAAATAAAATTTGATCTTTAATTCTTTATTGTGAAGGTGTATACAAAGTTTCAATTCAATAGCTGTTAAGGCTGCAAGAAAAAAGGTATAGAAAACTGAAAATTCTTAAAATATTCTACGTTCAAGGGTCATAACTCTGCTAAAAATAGGCCAATTGTTCTTAGACATACAGTAGATCTGTATCATTTATTTTAAAGGCATATACTAAATATGAATTCAATAGCTTCAAAGGCTGCGAAATGCTGGGGAACTGTAAAACTATCGAAAATTCTTTTGTTCAAAGGCCATAACTCTGTTTAAAACAGGTCAGTTTTCTGAATCTCGAACTGTATCTGTAATTATTTATCATAAGGCATATATGAAGTTTTAATTCCATAATTGCAGAAGCTGCGAAGAAAAGTCCGGATAACTGTAAAAATTGTGGAAAATTTTTGTGTTCAAGGGCCATAACTCTGTTACAAATAGGTCAATTTTTTTCCAAAATTCATCTCCAAATATTTATGGTAAAGACGTATATGATATCAAGTCATGTTTTAATCTGATATCTTGAAAGGATTCAGCAAAAAGTCCGGAAAACATGATCTCGGACGGACGGACAGAATGACGGACGGACGGACACACAGACCCACTGACTCACGAACATCACTAGCAAATAATATGTGCAGTTTTAAGCCGGCGTAAAGAAATAAGGTTGAAAAAGGCAAAACAACAGGGTAGGATTGTTGAACAAACGTGACGACTTCAATTTCAATATCAGAAATTTTCTTTTCTGAGTAGCAACATCCCGTAGTCACCAGCATATGGCCTTTTCATTTCTCAATTCATACGCTATACCCGGGCAATTTCCAAGTACTCAGATTTTGTTCTAAGAGCTAGACAGCTTTCAGTTAAGCTTCTTAGAAGGATACTTTTGTGACCGACTAACATTGTCACTGAGGAGATTCTATGTTCGATATGGGGGTAATTTTCGCGTTTTCGCAAAGTGAGGGATTTCGAGAAAATGACCCAATGCGACAATATCCAAATAGCATTCTTACAATGGGAAAGATATCTTTATCGCGAAAAATTTCCCCCACGCGAAAAGTCTTGATGTTTTAATCTCGACCCCCCCCCCCCCCCCGCAAAAATGAACACATTTACAGTGAATGATATTCTGATGTAGACGTTTTTTGCCATGACATACCAATTTAATATATGTTTGACTTTTTTCTGTGGGAGTCACCGATTCTACCGAATTGTACGATTTACCGATTGTGACCTTTCTGCCGAATGGAAGTGGCGGGTGTTGCATGCAAGCAGGAGATGCCCACTCTTACTGGGCACCTGATTCCATTCCTTCGCAGGCTTCTCTTTATATGATAGATTTTTTTTTCATTTCTGTTCATTTGCCTTAGTTCTGGTTTTGTCATGGTTTTGAATGCCCTTGGTTAGATGATTTTTCGATTAACGATTTTGTACTTCTTAATATGGATATGATTTTTCCCATATTTGCCATTGCACTTTATATTTAGATGCTGAGCTGAATAAACATGTCTGACAAGTAGTGAAAAGTAAAATAGGCGTAAAATAGGTGTTTAAAGTCTCGTTTCGCTTGAGCCGCATGCGTCTTTTATAATCCCTAACTAGCGAGACTTGTACAAACTAGTGTCATCTTAACTCCTTATGGAGTGAACAAGCATGGCTGCAATTTAGTTGCTTATGCTTTTCATTCACTAACTGTCTGGGTTCATGTTCCTAAGTTTACGTTTACTCCTATGTAGAGTGAGTACTTTGAAGGTAAACTTTCCGAAGGTTAATATGGTTTTCTAAAAATCGGGGACGGAGAGATTCTAATAGAAATCATGAGAAATTACTCCATGACCACTGTAGGATATGTCGTAGGTTACGGAATTCCAAAGGTAGGTCAACTTTCAAACTTAAGACTCGTAGTCAAAGGTCCACTAATGAAAGTTCTGACAATTAGGTTTTTACATGTGAAATGTGTTCCTCTTTCCCTTATGAATCATAAAAAATAAGGATTTTTAGATTTGATTTGATGTTCCCAGTTTTCCGTCGTACGGCATTAACATATCACCACGTATCTACTACGCTAGAGCATGTACTTATATCTTGGATTGTCATGGTAGAATTAAGAATTACCAATAAACTTTTAGGTCAAGATTTAGCTTTAATAAACGAGCTATGACTTTCTGGGATTTTTACAAAAATTACAGTCTTCTTTTAAAATTCGAATCTATACAAGTAACAGAGGATTATACTTGGGGTATTAAACTACCTGCCTTTTATGGTGATATGATAGACATAACTATAAGGATAAAAGGTAGAAAGCATATTAATAGAAAATGCGTCAGGATCATCAAACACCTCTTATACCGGGGATATGATACCACTGTCACCAGACGGGCACTAGGCTTGGTTCTTGACTAATCTTCAGTCTTGTACCAGTATATTATTAAGACTTGCACTCTGGCTGACTGTAACGATGGGACTCCATGACAGACCCTGCTCAAGGGTCCACACGACCTGCCCTCTCTGAATGTCAGTCGGACTTCTCGGGTGATAACATGCATGAACTCGCTACTGCCGGCAGAGCACGAACTTTTTAGTCTCCCCCTTTTATACCCATTTACATATTCTTCTTTGTTGCTGGGGGCCCCAGCGTTATCTGTCCTGTTTGTGTGGTCATCTAACAGCGAGGAGCTTATTTTACACTACAATTGTGCGTTCTTAAGATAAGATTTATTTGAAATCGGAATGCCATATATCTGGTAACCATAAGCTTTTATGAGCTTTAAACATATAAAGAAATTAAAATAACAAGGCATGCTGAAAGGCAAGTAAGTTAAAGGTAAAGAAAAGCACATGACACTAATACAAACTAGCACAATTATCTTAAAAGAAGCAAGCATATCATGCAAAAACTAGGAAATACTCAGAATTAAGCAGCAAGCAATACACATATAACACACGTAAAGCACATATCTAAAAGCACAAAACGTATCACGCAACTTCAGCACAGCATAATAATTTAGAGTTCTTTTACCTAAACACTAAGTAGCAGCTATAACTTAAACGCAATTCATGTAAAACAAGACTAATAACAATGTCACATCACAGAAAATTCACAGCACTACAGATGTTACATGTCACGGGCACTATCACAGATATAACTTATCACAGCAGATGTTACATTTACATGCGTTACCATTCCATGACTGGCTAAGGCTCTTAAAATAATTAAAGCCATTTGATTCTCTGAAATAATTTCCCAACGAATGCCATAGATCAGAAGCAGCATATTAAAATCTTTGCTTACCATAAGAACTTTTTCGTACACTGTCAACCTGTAAATGTTAGAATATCTAAAATTATACTTTGAGTGTTTTGCTGGCCATGCATTTTGGACTTGATATGATAAAATTGTAAGAAAAAAAATTTAATCAAGTGGTTAGGTGATAATAACTTTATAAAAATTGCCTACCTTTGATCCTTCTAATTTTGTTTAACATATTACCATAAAAGACAGGTTGTGTAATACCCAAAGTAATGTACTCTGTTGCGTGTATAGATCCGAATTTTAAAAGAAGTTGACTGTAATTTTTGTAAAATTTCCAGAAAGTCTTAACTAGTTTATGAAAGCGGAAAACCTGACCTAAAAGTTTTTTGGTAATTTGTAAATTTCTACTGTGAAAATCCAAAATATCAGTACATGCTCTAGCGTACCGGATGAGCTGTGATATGTAAATGCCGTATGACTGTAATCTTGGAACATCACTGTCAAGCAAGGGGAAACATTAGCATTTAATGACAAAATTCATGCATGAAAATATAAATGCATGTTAGTGGATGAAGTACTTCCCTACAGGCTTAAATATATTATAAATATAATGCATTACTATTAATAGATACATGTATCACTGTAGAGTCTTAATCTTATATACAACGTTTGAAGGAGAAAAGTTCAGTGTTTTCCACAATTTACAATTCTAATACGGTCAAGAACCCCCCCCCCTCCCTCAGACCCTCTTACAAGATGTAGATATTGTTTACTGAGGATTATATTGAGGAATACTTCTATCTTTTTGTTTAGAAGTGAACTAAATTTTTCATTACAGTAAAGTAATATTTTAGTGTTTTGAATGAAAATCAAGAATTTATATTGATAAAACACAAATATTCTTAATATATTGCACATTGTTAGAAAAAAAATTCTTGCTCCAACTTTGCAGGGAAAAAATAAGTTTGCTCCGGTCCGGGACGAAAAAAAAATAATATTGCTCCGACAACCCCCCGAATATCAAATGGACCGTGCCAAGCAAAAAAGATATTCTCAGCACCGATTTTCCATTTGTTTATGTTAAATCTTTTGTGTCGATATTTGACGTCATATTTTTATTTCCCCCCCGTAATCGGACATTTATTGATACTTTTTATATTACAGCTGATTGACCTACAAAATAGCTTTTGACGGGGACATTTGTGTTTTAAAAACACTTGTTTTTATTTGTTCTTTGTTTCTTTTGCGTCTTTTGTTGTGTTTGTCTACTTTGTGTTTCGTTAAGCTTTGAGGTTTTTTGCTGTTGGAACTGTAAACCAAGATATTTCTTAAGTAGCATCAAATATCAACAGTTATAACTCATGATGCAGGAAATTAACTCATAAGATATCGAAGTTTTATTCTTAGTTGTGTTGATTTAATCAATGTTTATTTTTTGAAGGTCAAAATTCAAGTTCTAGGTAGCTTTGACAAATGTTACGGCAACAACTGACATTAATTGAGAGGTCTTGGCATTGGGGACTCATTCGTATAGTATAATATTGCAGTTTCTATTGTATATATTTTCTGACATGTTGACAACAGAGAGAAAGACATTGTCAATCTTTAGACTGGAACTGCATTATAATGCGGTTAAACTCTTCTTGGGCACCTTTCCTCACTCCCAAATTGAGTACGCTTCTTTTCATGTGGTGGAGGCTTTTATTATTGTTTGTTTGCTATGGTTCCTGTTTGATCCGGATTTTGCATGCCTATAGTTTCTGATTTTATGAATTATCGATTTTTGTTTGCTGCACATGTTTATTGGGATGAGGCCATTATCCGCATTTGTCATTCAATAGAATTTAGTTATGTATCCTGACGTACATTGTTATTCAAAAGATCATTTAAAGGCAAGTTGCATTCTTAAGATTTCAAGATAGCATTGAACACATAATATTGACACATACCAAGACAATAATTAGACGATGAAATACATTCCAGCTATATCATATTTCAGCAAAATGAAGTTTTTTCCTCTGTAAGATTATGCATAGTGTTTTAAGAAATTGATCTTCTACGGATTGATAAATGCATGTAGATGTAACAAGGAAAGCTATACTTTAAAGATATAATATAGCTGGGAATAGCTTACTTCCTTTTCACTTAAACTAACATGTAACCTTAAATAAAACCCTCACACACACACACACAAATATATTTTGATTTTTTTCAACATGGAGTTAGGTTTGAGTACTTTAAACGATTTTCGTGCTGTTTGCGTTCTCATTTCATTACATTGACGATTTGGCGTGCGCCTCCACCCCCTTCGCCACATCCCCGTCTAACGTCAGTGAATATAAGTTATAATGTACAGTGCCAAAATAAAGTTTCATCAGACGACAGAGATGAAAAGAAGTAATTAATTTGCTTAAGAATCATCCATGTCACGGGAAACGAGTTTAACTGTTCCACACTACAACAGGAAATTAGTGTTTATTAAATAATAGGGAAGAATTCCAAATCTAATCCTTTCAAGGAAATTTCCAAACGAACTTATTATGCACCAGACCCGTCTTTCGAAAGTTAGATCCTCATCAATGATGGTTCCATCCATAGTGATTTTTAGACACAGCCAAAATTCATTTTAGTAGCACCCTCTGCATATTTTTTATCGAACTGTAACGTAATGAAATTAAATATAATTGTAACGAATGTTATTGAAATGAAATGTAACTTTGTTGTAGTTGAAACGAAATTTCGAATAGGTCTTATACTTGTAACAAATAAGAGGAAGTTTTAAATTATTAAAACATTGAGGAATGATACTTTGTACGCGATGATCCAAAAATATTTGAGGTGTTAAGAAGGTCAAAGCCTTTATTTATGAATGGAATAATTAGCAATATTATACTATACGGGGGATGTGTTTTTGTAACACAATACAGTTTATTTTCTAAGAATAAGACAATGATATTTAGTCTGAATCAATCAGTGTTTCTAAAGAATGAAGCCTGTGCATTGACCAAGATAGATTTCAATTGATCTGCCGGGACTAATGAGAGAGCATGTAGCAGTTCGTATCTGCGTCATTGCGTGCTATTATCAGTAGACCATTTTTCTGAGGTTTTGGTTGCGTCTTTGTCCGCGAGACCTATGATCCGTTTAGTTTTGGGCGGATTGAAAAGACATGGATATATTGAAAGCCGGGGAAATATCACCCTGTTCATAAATGTGATCGTGTAAACCAAGGATGTACTTAGTTGGAAGTTGAGAGATCCAGGCAAGATCAGCTTGTAGTCGGCGTTTTTAAATTTCAGTTTTACTTAAGGTTGATTTTTGAGTTTTGGAAAAGACAAATGTTACCGGAGTAAGGGAGCAACCATTGGTCTTTACAGAGGGGGGAGCAGTCAAACATTTGCCAGCTGGAAATTTTTCAGCCATTTTAAGAGGCTCATATTTTTTTTATTTTCAATGTAGTAAATTACATTGGAACATGTTGGAAGTTTAAATCATTCAGCGTGTTTTTCAGCCATATTAGATACCAAAGATGAAGCGAGATCACCGCCCTTTACCATAAACTAAGAATTGACATAAGTCAAATTCTCAAAATACAATATATATGCATGTATAACAAACCAGTGAAAATTTGACATATTGAGTTCATCCATCTTATTCTACTCTGAAAATAGACAAATTCTTTGAATAATTTCAAGTCATCACTAATATAATAATGACACGAAAGAAAATTGAAATTTAGACTTAACTCAATTTTACTTTATGGTGCCGGGCCCAGGTGCCAAGGAAGAGTATATTTTTAGGCATCACTTACTAGAAGATCTCTTTTTTTAATTTCCGGAATGGCATATGAAACCTATATTGTTTTAACTTGAATTATACTTAAAGTAGACAGGCTATATGGTCTTAATGATCATCTGTAGAATGCATACTTTGAATAAAGTATGTTTCATTTATTATTCCTACCCAGTTTATGACACACACAAAAAGTGTTTACCGGTAATGTGGAAATATCGGAAGAGGGGAGGGGCAATCTCATGATGCGGAAACTGTTTTGCCGGCCCTTCTTGCCGGAAATTCTCCCTAAAATTTCGATCAGGCTTATTTTTGCAAAGTCTTCCTGTCCTCCCTAAAGATCAAATGGTTGCTCCCTAACCTCAATATACTGTATTAAGAAACTTAGGTTGCATGATTTATGCAAGGTCCCTTTAGGGAGGCTCCAGGGCAGACAAAGGTGTACAAAGGCTATATATAGAGATTTATGACAGCAATCAGTATTACAATAGTCATGTAGTATATGTGATTAACTTAACAATTTCTAGGATATCAGATGCTCAACATCGGTTCATAATCTAGAGAAATACATGAATCGTAGACTCGTTGAATGTATAACCTTATACTGTAACCATTGTTTTATTGTGTTTATTTACCAATTTAACGGCCAGAACCTTCTTTTGAAAATATTCCGATTTTTTTACAAAGAAAAACGAAACAGTTGGGCACAAATAATTCAACAGAAAAGTTGGAATATACTTTTTAACGGTTTTCTGTACAATCAAACTTCGCTTTAAGTACAAATGTACCTACCGGTACTCAATGGTCTATAATATCCTACAAATTCCAACATTTACAATTCGTGGACACAGCTATTGATTTTGAATAGTTGATTTATAGATATCCAATGTATATGTTTATCGTCTTTGACTTTGATTAATATTTGGAAATTTACTTTCGTTTTAGTAATTTTTCAATGAGGTTCTTAACAATTTTCTTACCATTTATTCGTCCTGTGTGACAAAACGCTTCAGATCGCTAGTAAATCTCCATTCTGTTAAGTTAAAGATGAGATTATAGATCTCTGTTAGAAAGAATTATGCAAGATATGTGGTACTAAAAAATTATCATAGTATGTGTGTCAAGTCAGTGCACGTTCTCGTTTGTAGTAAATTGCGACTGAACAAGTTAGTCTAACCAATGATATCGGTAATTTTTAAATGTCTAGGGAGAATCTATTTTTAGAAGAAGTCAGTATTCCTCAGCCCTTATCGATAAAAGTTATAATGCATGCAATACACGACAAAAAAGTCTGTTAAAGTATTTGTCAATGCAGGACTTCTGTGCTCGAATTCATGATTAAAACACGTACTATCAAACTTTGATTCAGTGGATGGATTGATGTGATGGTGTTGATTGCCGGGTTTGAAGGGACTATTTTGGTCGGCAAGACAGGGGAAGAATGAGAATGGTCATTCTAAACTAATATACATTGCATGTTTAAGGATATTGACTTTTTTCTGTTTTTAGAATCGAAGAAGAAAATCAAAACCAAACCTAAGCCGAACGTTAAGTATAAATCACTCATTTTGGATAAGGCACCAATATACAGTCAGACCTGTCTTAAAGTGACCCTCATTTTAGCGACATCCTGCTTCATGTGACCTATTTTATTCTTCCCGAGAAATTCCCTATCAAATTAACCTTTTTATAGAGACAACCTGTCTAACGCGACAACGACCATGATTTTTCCGTCCCGTACCGAATTCCGAACCTGCATATTACGACTTTTAGAGTTGAAAAGGATCCAAACTGCATAATATTTCTCATGAAATCTTTTTATCGGTGTCTTTCATAATTAAATTTTCTGTGATAAATAAAATCTAATACGATTAATTAATAAATACACGAATTGATATATGCAGTGATTCATTAAATAGTATTGCTTTTATACTACAAACATTTTGATGGTCAAAGTCAGATCAGCTTGAACCTGTATTCAGTGACCACCAGTCTTATGTGACCTATTTCCTGTCGGTCCTTGCAAAGTCACATAAGACAGGTTTGACTTTATATGTATATGAAAGCACAAAAAATGTACAAACGACTGCGACACTAAACACCCAGGGGAAGGGACAGTTCAGCCCTTGAGCCGTCTGGATACACGAATATGTTCTTGTATCCAGTGAGAACAAGGGAAAGCACGTCCCCCATTTCGTAGTATTCCGTAGAATTCCTCAACATACTTGAACGTGGTTGCTTTCACCCATTTTGTGTTGTCTAAAATACAGTAACATGTATATATGTATACTTATATATAAAGACATGTTAACACCAAAATATTTAATAAAATTACCTTTACCTTCAATATTGCAATTAATAAATGTGAAAAAAAATTCTCACAAATACACCTGTAAAGAAAGAATATGCCAGGGGTATGATTTGGTCTCTATAGGGCACTTTTTATTATCCTACTATTAGAGATTGAAGTCAAAAATTACTTCAATCCTTTCCTTACATATAATTCTCTTCACAGTTACAATATGACTGTATGGACGGTGAACGCTTTGGAAAGAAATCGAAATTCCAACTTTCCAAGCTTCGGCCATCTCTGAACCAGCGTTCTCTTATACAAATAAAATATCTCTGAACACAGAAAATTAACCAGGAGATACGTTCAAAGATACAACTTGATTCTGTCCATTTTCTTATTTTCAAATAATGCTGATATGTGACATTCGGGATTCCAGATGAATGGCTATCACCAAACAAGACACTTTTATCTAATATATACATCAATATGTACTTCAAGACACCTTTATCTGATATGTACATCATTATGTACATCGAGACAATTAGTCAATGCGAACAGTTTTCATTAAATGTTGTGTCGGTTGTTGCATGCACACAGGAGACTCTCCCCAGGCAACTTGTCTAACTTCAGAATATACCAAGCAAGATAAAATATATTGGACCAATATTGGTCAAATAATTGACAATCTTTTTCACTTACGCATGTACAAAATTTTGTATGCCTTTAGTTTGTGATTTTCTGAATTATCGATTTTTTGCTGTACATGTATATTGAGATCAGGTCATTATCCATATTTGTCATTCAATAGAACTGAACTATGTATCCTGACGCACATAATTATTTAAAAGATCAATTAAAGGCAAGTTGCATTCTTAAGATTTCAAGGTAGCATTGAACAAATAATATTGACATACACTAAGACAATAGATAGGATAGGACGATGAAGTATCATATTTCAGTATTCCACCGAAGGGAAACAACTGAGATCCAAACGGTATAAGGGACATTACGTCCCTAATTCCATTGTATTCCGAAGAATTCCTCAACATTCGTGAACGTGGTTGTTTTAACTCCTTTTGTGCTGTCTCTACTATATATGTATACGAATATATAAAGATATTTTCATACCAAAATATTTGATAAAATTACCCGTACCTTGAATATTACAATTACAAATGTTAAAAAAAAATATTCGCGCAAATAGACCTGTAAAGAAAGAATATGTCAGGTGTATGAGTTGTTTCATCTAGGGCACTTTTCATTATCCTACTATAAGAGATTGAAGTTTCAACCTACCCCAATCCTCCCCTTACATATAATTCTCTTAACAGTTACAATATGAATGTATAGACGGTGACATCATGCATCTTATCAGCGAAATTTTTCCATTGATTGTTGTTTCGGTTGTTGCATGCACACAGGAGACTCTCCCCAGGCAACTTGTCTCACTTCAGAATATACCAAGCAAGAGAAATATATTGGACACTATATTTAGGGGATAAACGTACTGTGTTTTGTGGTTCCGACAGGTATATGTTGGATATACTGTTGGAAACGCAGTTATACCGTCGGGGCTTGTTCGTATTTATTACAATGGCGAAAAATCAAAGTGTAATCAATAATAAACCTACTTGCTCTGTTGTTTACATGTGGAGAACGCCATTTACAAGCTCATACATTGTAGTTTTACGTCACAGTATGACGTCACAGGAGCGAAGGGAAGCATGACGCCATACGCAAAAAGTGCGCTAAAGCTTGTAACGTGCAAATTTACGTAGGGATACATTTTAAAGGATGTCAAGTGAGTCGGTTTGCGGCATGTATATCGTCGTTATACGTGCTTGTAGAAATCCTGTGAACCAATCAGAATGCGTGAAACAAACAGAATGAATTAGAATTTGATTCAAATGTGCACAGTAATTGATCTAAAAGCCTGCCAAACATAATAATAACTAGCATTAATGACGCCTAAGTAAACTGAAGGATAATTTGTTATCACTATGATGAAGAAATATAAGTAAGTCATTTTTACCATGGAGTAATTTACATTTAGCGCCATTTTCGAAGATGTCATTTCTGAGGGTATCCTAAACATACATATACAAAGAAATGTAGCTGCGCAGTTGCTGTCTTCACTTATCAAAATCTTTCTAAGATACATTCTGCCTTTTTAACATATCTTTGAGTTATATATTGATGTATTTTGGTATCTAGATTAAGTCATTCATCTTGTTATTGTTTGACAAGTATAAGGGAACCATTTCAGATTGAGGAATAGGTTTGCTTGTATAGACGGAGATTGTATTTGTTAATATTCTAGTGAAGAGAAGAGTGCTGAATAATCTGTGAGGAAAAAATCAAAGACAAATAAGTTTTCCCCGATTTTATTTTTCATTAAAGCTTTCTGGATAGCAATGAGTTAAAGAAGATCCTGACGATAATCTCAACAGCACTTACAATAGAGTACGACATTGAGCATTGACGGACCTCTAGCAAGCTAAAAGTGGGACCAAGTGCCCAAGATTATTAAGCATCCCCTGTTGGCTAGCCGCACCCGCCGTCGATGTTCACGCACGAATATGAAAACAATGCCATATTACATTGTTTAGACTGAGGATCACTGACAAGGGTTTAGTACCCGAAACGTGCATGTCTGGTCCATGCTGTAAATTTATCGGGTTTTAAATGATGCTATTGAATATAAAGACGTTTAACATTTGAACTACTTGGTGAGTATCACTGCTGGTGGACCAAGAGTCCCCGAGGGCACATGTTGCCAATGAGTTAAAGAAGATCCTGACGATAATCTCAACAGCACTCACAATAGAGCACAAGATTAAGCATCGATGGACCCCTAGCAAGCCAGAGGTGGGACCAGGTGCCCGGGAGGAGTAAGAATCCCCTGTTGGCTAGCCGCACCCGTCGTAGATGTTCAAACACCGAAATGAATCAATATATAAAATTCATGCACTGTCTGCTGTTATGTCTATATAGAAAGTGCTATGGCGACAATGTCAGGGAAATAAATTCAAAACACTTACTGTCACACCCCTCGCGGGGAACTTTTTTACGAGCTCCACACGGCAAAGGTCATGAGTGTGACACAAATGAGTTAAAGAAGATCCTGACGATAATCTCAACAGCACTCACAATAGAGCACAAGATTAAGCATCGACGGACCCCTAGCAAGCCAGAGGCGGGACCAGGTGCCCGGGAGGAGTAATCATCCCCTGTTGGCTAGCCGCACCCGCCGTCCATGTTCAAGCACCAAAATGAAACAATATATAAAATTCATGCACTGTCTGCTGTTATGTCTATATAGAAAGCAACAACGAATTCTTCATTTCCGGTGTGTGCTGAGTTGGCCGTATTCATATGGACGTCATAGGAACAACTCTTTTTACGGTTGTCACCGTGGCGTAGCGGTATGAGCGGCCTGCTTTGTATGCTAGGCGAAGCCGCCGTACGGAGTTTACCGACTATATATATAACATCTGCACCTATTTGGGAGTCCGCTGGTCGATAAAGGACAGGGTCCACTGCCTCGGATCAGCCCAAGTGCAATCAAATTCAAACAACAACGAATTCTTCACTTCCGGTGTGTGCTGAGTGGGCCGTATTCATATGGACGTCATAGGAACAACTCTTTTTAGGGTTGTCACCGTGGCGTAGCGGTATGAGCGGCCTGCTCTGTATGCTAGACGAAGCCGCCGTACGGAGTTAACCGACTATACATATTACATACTTTTTGGCAATATTACATTGTTTAGACTTAGGATCACTGACGAAGGTTTAGTACCCGAAACGTGCATGTCTGGTCCATGCTGTAAATTTATCAGGTGTTAAATGATGCTATTTAATTTAAAGATGTTTAACGTCTTAAATACATGCTATGTCTTTGTAGAAAGTGCCATGGCGACAATGTCAGGTAAACAATATTCAAAACACTTACATGTACTGTCAAACTGTCAATTAGGGATGTTTTGCCTCATTTAATCGTAAATTAAGTGTACAACATCATGCATGGTAAAGAGTTGTTGTCTTAATCTCTCATTCGGTTTCCTTTCATTCCCGTTTGGAACGGTATCTGACGTTAAAGTATTGCCATGTCATCACATTCTATGGAAAACGCATAACGTTTCGCATTTAACTTTTCTATGGGAATTTCGATACACGTCATAATGCGCTTCTGTCAGATACCGTCGAAAGAAATTGATTCTAAAAGAAAGATAACTTTTTCGGTCGATTGATTCGTTTAAATCACCGTTTTGTTATATAAAATTACTCTTGGAAGGGGTGTTTCGAGAAGAGATTAAGGTTCTGCCCCTGCTTTTTTTTGTGATTGGTTCTTAAATAAAAGAACGCATCAGATTTCTAAAAGCATAGTATGTTTTACAGGGTCGCCACTAAACGATATTCTTCAGGTATTTTATAAAGACCGTTCTACCGAATCGATACATTGTTGTGCACATCGAGGTATTTAAATCTGAACTGGTTAAAATGTTTGTCGAAAACATGTTACCGCACGTATCCCAGACAAATATCAAAATATGCATAATACATGCCATGCAACACTATACTATCGATACATCTAATGGATACGAAGTAAATAGCAAATGTTTCATGAATAAATCATTGAATATACAATTACGAACTACTTTGAAGATTGATTGGCATTGATAGATAAAATGTAACAAAAATATTAAATACTGTACGCCATGTGTTCTGATATTTCGAACACAGATTGTTTATTGCATTTTCCTTAGTTTCAGTTGCTTTTTTCTCCACATTTCTTTGCTTCTTTCCTCGTGAAATATGTTCTCCCATATTTCAAGGTACGCTGTTTTTTTTAAGTATCGTTTGATTTAATAACGGCGTCCGGATCGTCTTCGGTCGGAGTCGGAGTGACGTCGGAGTGACCAGTGGTCGGATCAACTGGGCCGGATCGTCTGGAGGCGGTTACTATTTCATAGATTGGTAAACGGTCGGAACGCCCTGTTACCTTTTCTTCAGACCATAATCTATTTAACTAATTTGGATTATTTCCTTAACGTAGATAATCACCAGAGAAGTACTTAAAGTAAACGATGTGAGTGTCGGAATGAATAATATTTTGAAGTGAAACAAGATGCCCGGGGAGAGCCAGTCCATTGTTTAGAATGAACAATGGACATAAAACATCTGCAGTTTTATATAATCATTATAAGATCCGTCATGTAATCTTTTCTTTAAGTAACATTTAAGACATAATGGATGCATTAGTTTTCAGAAATAAATATTTTGAAACCTATCAAAATACAACAGGGCTTTTGCTTCGTCCTTTCGTTGATACAATTATCTTTCAAATAACAAAATCATTTGGATTTGATTTGTATTATGATTCAGATTCTGTAATACTATAAATATGTTATATATATTAATAAATATTGTTGGTAAATATGCACATTTTGTAAGATTTACTTACCTCGAATTGCACTCCTATGTCATGTTTTCTATTCTTTTACTGGGATAAAACCATTATCCCTACACATAGTAATGAGAAAGAATATGAATACCCCATTTCAATTTCGAAATATCTACACGACACGTTTTAATTTGTGCACTTTAAATGTATATTTACATACAGCAAATCGTTTTCATGGGAGTCACTTTTGGGGACTTTGTCCTTCTATTTGAAAAAAAGTATCACACCGAAATATCGTAAATGCTATTTCTCTGTTATGCATTCTATGTTAAACGTCTTCAAACTGAATATCATCGTTTAAGAACCGATCTAGATATACGCATGGACGAGACATGCACGTTTCGGGTACTTAACTCACGTAAGAATGAAATAGGACCAATGATCATAAAAGGTATTATATCCAGGATGAAAGGGATATAATGCTACAGAACTAACGATTTAGAAATGTCATAAAATATTGATAACGGTAGTCTTCGAATGCGCTGAAGAAAGGATCAACCGAAGTTTAGATATTGTTTTCAATTTCGTGCGTAAACGGCGGGTGCGACTCGCCAAATAGGGGATGCTTAATCCTCCAGGGCACCTGGTCCCACCTCTAGGTTAGTCGTATCTTCAAACGCATTCGAAATTTTCTGTTTACAAAATTTTCTAAATTTCTGAAACCTGGGTTCTGTTAGATCATCCTAGCCTTCTTGCTACGTCTTTTGTTATATGTTGAACCGAATTATTACCTACTTTGGCCATATTTCATTGTTTGGATTGAGGATCACTGACGAGGGCTAAATACTCGAAACGTGCATGTCTGGTCCACGGTATTAAGCTGCGTCAATGGTCACATTTTTGGACCATTTTTGAGCATCTCCTGTTTTTAGCACTCATTGAGCTTGAACTTTACAGATATTTCAATATTATGGTCAAAGTATCATTTCTGACTCCATTTCAGACTTTAAATTCGGAATACACCTAGAAGCGGATAAGTTTGAAAATTTGATCTAAACTGAACGATGTATGCGCAAGAAAATGTTTTGCAGTAATTTCTATAGAAATTGAGATGGAGATACATTTTTTAACTCTTCTGATTTCCCTTCCGCAAGTATTTACCCATGAGTTTTCTTTACGTACGGAATATTATTGATTTAAAATATTTTATATGGTAAAGCTGAGGGATGCCGAAAATTAATATATTGCATTATATCCAAGCCATCTTGCTACGTCTTTCGGTATATTTTGGACAAAATTTTCACAGGTTTTGGTCATGTTCCATTGTTTAGATTGATTATCACTGACGAGGGTTAAATACCCAACACGTACATGTCTTGTCCATCATGTAAATTTATCTGGTCTAAAATAATGCTTATGAATTTGAAGACGTAAAACATTTAACAAAAAATAAGGCAAATTTTACGGTTCTGACACTTTTTCAAGAAAAGCACAAAATGGCACTATTTGTGAGCAATCGTTCCCTCTTATTTGTGCACGGACATATACTTTTTCTTCAATAGGCTCATGTTATTGTGTGTTTGAAAAAAATCGTTGAAAGTCAGTATCATTGAAATTTTAACCTTAATTTGGATGATTTTTGTGTAAAATCCAGAAAACTTTAAATGATCCTTGAAATTGGTACCTACGGTAGAATTTTATCTAATTCAAGTTTTATACAAAGTTTCTAGCCTGTTTTATTGTATATTAACAAAGAAAACAAAAATTAATATAAAATGAGGGCATTTCAACACTGTTTGTATTTTCTTTACAAATGTTCTATTTCTAACTACAATTTTCCGGCTTTTTTCCCAGTTTTTGAAATAAGCAAAAATCTTAATTTTTATCGCGGACCTATAAATTTTCTTTCATAAAATGATTAATTGACATGAATACTATAATTTCATGTGGTTTTCATAAAATTGTTGAAATTCCTTCATTCAGAAATGACATGCCTGAATAAATCTTCTTTTAAATGATTCTAATGAATTTGAAGACGTTTAACATCTGCTAGGGGTCCATCGATGTTCAACTTTGTACTCTATTGTGAGTACTGTTGTGATTATCGTCAGAATCTCTTTTATTTTATTTGCGTCACACTTATGCCCTTTGCCGTGTGGAGATCGTTAAAAAATCCCTGCTAAAAAACCTTGCATGTAGATGAGCTATTGCTGTCATTTTCATGCGTGAATATCGACGACTGGTGCGGCTAGCCGACAAGGGATGCTTTCTCCTCCCGGGCACATGATCCCACCTCTAGCTTGCTAGGGGTTCGTCAAAGCTCAGTTTTGTGCTCTATAGTGAGTACTGTCACACTTATGCCCTTTGTCGTTTGGTACTCGTAAAAAAATTCTCCGCATGGGGTTTGACAGTAAGTATTTTGAATACTTTCCCCCGACAATTTCGCTATAGCACTTAGTGGTTCAACTGTTGAATGTCTTTTAATATTTAAAATTAAAATGAAAATTAAAATTTAATAGCATCATTTAAGAACGGATAAATTTACAGCATGCACCAAACATGAACGTGTCGGATACTTAACCTTATACTCAGTCTGATTCTTCTTCAAAATTTGCCTTGTCTGAAAAAAATGTCGGCTTACATTACCTGTACCACTGATACGTATCTATTATCCTAAAAAAACTACAAAAGGAAAACACGTAACAACACATTTATAAATCTTACACCATACACTTTATGTTGGCCCACGATCTATATATTTAGGAACAGGACAGACAGCTCCGTGGTTTTCTCAAAAAGGACCTAAGTAAAGAATCGCATTCAAAATAGATTCTATTAAATGTCGCGAAGTCCTAAAGAGGAGCGTTAGATAACTATACCAAAGGATGGTGTAAATTAGAAGGAGTCGAATCGCATATCCTAAATGACTTGATAAAATCTATTTTTATTCGTTAGATATGACCCTAATGTCACCAGACGGACACTAGGCTTGGTACTTGACCAATCTACAGTTTTGTACGAGCGCATTTTTTAAGACTTGCACTCTGACTGACTGTGACGAGGGGACTCCATGATGGGCCCTGTCCAAACCTCTAGAGAATACAGGGCCCCGACCACCTATCCTCTTTGATTGACAGTCCAACTCCTCGGGTGATAACATATATGAGCTCGCTTCAGCCGGCAGGGAACGGATGACGCACGTCATCTTTTTATATCCAGGTGCGTATTTATCTGTGTTGTTTGGGCCCCTACGTTTTACCGTCTTGTTTGTGAGTGGTCATCTAACAGTGAGGAGGTTGTTTTACATCATAATTGTATGTTCTTCGATACCTCTGTGTAATCGGAAAAGTGGGAGGGTTATCCAGGATAACTACACCGTCTGCTACTAACGTAGCAGATTGCCGTCCTAACTCTTTACCGGTTGCCCATTTGTCTCATTGGTCATGTGTGGTCTTCTATGTTTCATGTTTCTGTGGTTTTAGTTGGTGTTCCTTGTCCATTTTGCGTCTTTTTGTCTGCTAGGTTTTCTGTGTATTGAAGTTTTGCTGTGAGTGCTGCAACCGATTTTTGTTGTAGATCCCCTCCTTTCTTTTCAGTCAATAAAGCATTCCACATAACTTTTTTTCCTTCGAATTTATTCATCTTAAATACATGAATGGCATTTGACATTTACTTTTTTAAGTTGTCAACTTTGACTCTTTCAAGAAACCTTCTCGGCACTAGTTACAAATGTAGAACTCTTCAATTAAAGCAATATTACATGCTGATTTTTCCTCTTTTTCTCATATTCTTTATGTTTTATGTTTTGTTTCGTTTCGTTTCGTTTTTTTTTTTTTTTTTTTTTCGTTTCTTTTTTTTTTTTTTTTCGTTTCGTTTCGTTTCAATCTGTTTCGTTTCTTTTCGATTTGTTTCGTTTCGTTTCTATTTGTTTCGTTTTGTTTCGATTTTTTTCGTTTCGTTTCGTTTTTGTTTCGTTTCGCACATTACAGGGACCCCAATTTTTGACGATTACATGTTCCACAACTTTAACAATAACAATGGAAATTAAGAGAGAAAATCACTAACCATCGAGCATTGCATGGAAACTTCAAAATTTTGATTTTCCTTTTTTCACCTTTTTTGTAATCATTTTGATGCTCCTTGACCATTTATAGCAATGAAAAGGTTTTTAAACTTTTTAAAAGAATATTTGCCTGTGTTTTAATTGTTACCATGGGAACCTGTCAGTGAGACAAAAAAATTCTATAAATTTGTAAGATTTCCAACATATTTTTTTCATGTTTCCAACTGCTCAATTAAATTCAATTAAGTATCAAACAAATGTCTCCTGTATAGTGTTGAAGAAAATTTGAATAACATGCATTGAAGTGACTCTGAACCTGAAGTAGGCCTATTTTTTAATTTTGAAAAATTGAGATTATGTCTCTAAAACATCTGCAACAGTCAGGACATATAACACAGATTGTGTATGATTAACCAATCATATCTTTATTATAATCATGAAAAAAATCGAAAAGCCTTTTTGAGGAAACTCGGAAAAAATTGTTTGAAAAAGTCCCTTTTTTCGATAAAATTCAAAATTTATCATTTTCAATATCAAATAATTTTAAATAACTTCTCTTATTTACAAATGAATTTTTCCTCTTATGTATAAATAGACTAAGGGAGACATATCTGTATGTAATATAGGGAAAATCCAACATAGCAACCGATTTTATTCCATAGCCACCATTTTCAGTAATTAGATTTGATTATTTATGACAAGTTTTCCACTTGTTATGTATATGATTTTTTGTTTGGCTAATATGAGGATATTTTCTTATGTTGCAAATATTTCATCTTTTTCAAAAATTTCACAGAAATTGCCAATTTTACCTAGCAACGAGATATACACCTTAGTTACCATACCTTTCAGCTCCGTAGATGCATGATACCAGTTTCTCTTATATTACAAAGTATGGATATTTATTCCATACTAATTTATTGAAAGTCTTACAGGGATATGGTCATTATCCATATTTGTCATTACAATAATATGCAAATTACAAAACATGAGATATTCTATACATAAGATGTGATAAATCCTCCATAGTAACCAATTTTATTCCATAGCAACCATTTTCATTAGTTAAATTTATCATTTTATTACTGGCTTCTATCTAGTTATGTATGCAATTTTTTTTATTTTTATTTATTTTTTATTTAATGGAGAGATTCCTACAAGTGTGTCATTGTAAATGGAGAGATTCCTACAAGTGTGTTATTGTTAATGGAGAGATTCATACAATTGTGTCATTGTTAATGGAGAGATTCATACAATTGTGTCATTGTTAATGGAGAGATTCATACAAGTGTGTTATTATTAATGGAGAGATTCATACAATGGCGTTATTGTTAATGGAGAGATTCATACAAGTGTGTTATTATTAATGGAGAGATTCATACAATTGTGTCATTGTTAATGGAGAGATTCATGCAAGTGTGTCATTGTTAATGGAGAGATTCATACTAGTGTGTCATTGTTAATTGAGAGAATCATAGAAGTGTGTTATTGTCAATAGGGAGATTCATACAATTGTGTCATTGTCAATTGTGAGATTCATACAAGGGCGTTATTGTTAATGGAGAGATTCATACAAGTGTGTTATTATTAATGGAGAGATTCATACAAATGTGTTATTGTTAATGGAGAGATTCATACAAGTGTGTTATTGTTAATGGAGAGATTCATACGGTATCTACATTTCACAGCTCATTCGGTATGCTAGAGCATGATGAACTGATGTTTCGGATTTTCATAGTAGAAAGGGATAGAGCAACGAGACCCCTAAACCTATGCAAATTACAAAACATGAGATATTCTATATATAAGATGTGATAAATCCTCCATAGCAACCAATTTTATTCCATAGCAACCATTTTCATTAATTAAATTTATCATTTTATTACTGGCTTCTATCTAATAATGTATGCTATTTTTTATTTTTATTTATCTTTTACTTAATAGAGAGATTCCTGCAAGTGTGTCATTGTAAATGGAGAGATTCCTACAAGTGTGTTATTGTTAAATGAGAGATCCATTCAAGTGTGTCATTGTTAATGGAGAGATTCATACAAGTGTGTTATTATTAATGGAGAGATTCATACAAATGTGTCATTGTTAATGGAGAGATTCATACAAGTGTGTTATTATTAATGGAGAGATTCATGCAAGTGTGTTATTATTAATGGAGAGATTCATGCAAGTGTGTCATTGTTAATGGAGAGATTCATACTAGTGTGTCATTGTTAATGGAGAGAATCATAGAAGTGTGTTATTGTCAATAGGGAGATTCATACAATTGTGTCATTGTCAATTGTGAGATTCATACAAGGGCGTTATTGTTAATGGAGAGATTCATACAAGTGTGTTATTATTAATGGAGAGATTCATACAAATGTGTTATTGTTAATGGAGAGATTCATACAAGTGTGTTATTGTTAATGGAAAGATTCATACAAATGTGTATGAAAAAGGAGATAATTTTGGATTCAACATACTAAATTTCCCCTTATTTGACGTTGATATTCCTAGATTATCGTCATAAGGTATCTACATTTCACAGCTCATTCGGTTTTCTAGAGCATGATGAACTGATGTTTCGGATTTTCATAGTAGAAAGGGATAGGGCCACGAGACCCCTAAACCTGCCTTCGATTTTTCTCTAGAAATAAATTGCATGAGAAATACTTGATATTTCTCATGAAAATACAGGGATGTTTACCACGTTTGATAAAAAGAAAAATATTACCAAACAAAGTGCCATTTAACTGTAATGACGTCATGAAGCGACGTCATTTTGTCGTTTTTGACAAAATATGGCTAAAAGTGCTGGATATTTCGTCTTTTGTGGAAGAATTCAATGCATTAAATGAGACTAAACGTTTTTGACACAAGGATATAATGATGATATTTCACATATAAATTTTTCATCTTAGTTTATGCATGGGCCATTGCTAATTTAATAGAAACGTGTAGTTTTTGCATCCATTTCGCGGAATATGACCTGTTTTGTTGTTTTCAAAAGGGCTAAAAGCTGTTGAAAAACGCAATGATTACAAAAGATACATTCTTGATTCAGTAGAGGACGCTTCAAAATGCCAAATCACATCATTCTATGAATGACAGTGTTCAAAATTAGGGCCAATATCGGACTTCGTTTCCCTACCCCTTACATTGTAACAAATTACAAAGAAACTTTTAGGTCAAGGTTTTTTGCTTTCACAAACTAGTGAAAAGACTTTCTGGAAATTTTACAAAATTATTATCAACTTCTTTTGAAATTTGGACCAATACAAGGAACAGAGTATATTACTTTTGGTATTTCACAACCTGCATTTCATGGTGACATAGTTAACAAAATAAGAAGGATCAAATGTAGACAGCATAACCATCGAAAATGCGTCAGAATCATCAAACGCCTTTTATACCGTGGATATGATCCTAATGTTACCAGACGGAACCTAGGTTTGGTACTTGACCAATCTACAGTCTTGTGCGAGCGCATTCTTACGACTTGCACCCTGATTAACTGTGACCGGAATCGATGACGGGCCCTGTACTCTCTGAATGTCAGTCAGACTCCTCGGGTGATAACATACATGAGCTCGCTATAGCCGTAGAGCACGGACTGTATTACGCAATTCCTTTTCTATCCATTTACATTATTTATCTGTGTTGCTGGGGACTCTGCGATATACGACCTTGTTTGCTTGTGGTTATCTAACAGTGAGGAGGTTTTATAACACCATAATTGTACGTTCGTCGAGACCTCCGTTTATTTGGAAAAGTGGGAGGTTGTACACATGTAATCCAGGATAACCACACCATCTGCTAATTACGTAGCAGACGGCCGTCCTAAATCGGCACCGGTAAACCACTGAACTCGCTGGTTTATGTGTGGTCTTTTATGTTTCATGTTTCTATGGTGTGTGTTGGTGTTCCTTGTCCGTTTTGCGTCTCTTTCTGTGGGACTCTGCTCTGTGTTTTTTATTTTTTTGCTTTGAGTGTTTTGAAGTTTTGTTGTGGGCGCTGCAACCGAGTGTAGTAGGAGATTCCCTCCTTTCTTTTTAATAGAGGCTCATACATGTTTAACCAAAAACTGGTGACACCTAACTGTACGCCAAAAAGTTAGGATTAGAATGTATGACTTCAGCTAAATTCACTCATGCACCCAAGGGAGCCAGAGAGACGCAGAGATAAAATATTTTTAGCTATTATTTTATGTTTTTAAGGCAACATATGTTTGGACGGATGAACAATAACAGAAAATAAGTTAATTAGTTTTAGCATTCTAGATAAATAATCTTTTTCACCTTCAGGGTATGTTCTGTGTAGATTACATTACTTTCATGCTCTTGAAGTAGCATAAAATAGAAGATATCTGCAGCAAATTCGGCATAAATTTGCGAGAGTTCCTAGAATAGAGGTAAGGGTTAAATTTCCAATAAAAAATTAGATTATGCATACAATGTACTAGATTTCTATTTTTCAAGGAATAGAAAAGCAATTGATAGAGATGGGTTAAGACAATGAAAACAAAAAATCAACGACAAACCAAATAAACAAAAAAGAAATCAAATTTTACATTACATGCATAATCTAATACTTTGTTATTGGTATTTATTTTAGTCAATGATTTATGGTATTATTTGAATACACAACTGTAAAAATATGGTTTTAGAGGATCAAATGACATGTTTATAGATAAATCTCTATTTCGATACATTTCCAAATTTATTCTTAACCTGATGTCGGCAACAAATCATAAAGACACATAAAGTCATAACAAGTCCATATATTTTCACGTAGAAGCCATATAAATATTCAAAAATTGTCGAAGCTCAATTTGATATCGAATTTACCCACATGTAGCTCGTCTGAATCTGGTGGTGTGTAACAATCTCCTCCGTGAAAATAGAAACAATTGTTTGTCTGGCTTCGCTCGCCAGATACATCACATTTCATAAAATAAAATAGCATAAATTTTCATTCCAGCGCTGTTATTATCAAACGAATATAAAGTCATTTATAGTTAAACAATTTTCCTTTGGAAAGGCAGAAGGGCTTTTCTGTAGGACTTCGTTCTATAACGATTTGGATAATAGACTTTGGACATATTCAACACCCCTCTTAGTATACTTAAGTCCTTTATCCTCTCCTGTCCCGACCTTCCATTCTGTTTTATTGTATTTTTATATAGTATATTTAATTATTTAACGTTATTTTGTTTTGAAAGTTACCTTTGGTATTATGCGTGTAAAACGTTTTGGAATTCCCCGGAGACTTTATATGCATAAACACGATGGAGTGTGTGTAAGAGGGTTTGGTCTTCCATTGTGAACATTTTGAATCATTGAAGTATTCCATGTAAAATTTACCAGCGATGTATGTCTTTTCAAATGGGAGTTCTTAGGGAAGTCTGCAAGTCATGCACTCAATAGATTTTTAATCTCTTAGATATTGAAAACAGTTAACGTGTCAAGAATTACATCAGCTCCCGATTTTGATAATTTTCGTGGGAAAGGAATGTTAAACGTCTTCAAATTTATTCAGCTAATCTTTGATTTCCAAAATAATGGAATCATTAATCGGTAGCCAGTTTTTCAAACACACAAAATGCATAACTTACGTATTTTCTGCACTGAAGCCGATTTGTAAGGGAACTCTTTTTTCGTTTTAAATACGTTTATCGCAAAAAGGAAGATTCAAATAAAAAAAACTATATGGGAGAAATTAATCAATAAATTTTAACATGTACAAATTAATGACAATAACATGTTCTGAGTTGAGGACATTTCCATAGAACGGTCATTAATCAGCAATCAAATTCGATTTTGTTTAGACCTTACTTTGTTGAACTGGGTTTTATCATATTATTTATATAATAGTGTTAGGTTTAGTGTTCACTATGCCGGAATAGTAGTCAGGGTTCTGGTACATAGTGCACGACCCGAAGGGGAGTCCACTATGTGCCAGAACACTGACTACTATTTCGGCATAGTTAACACTAAACCTAACACTATTGTAATTATCATTCTGACTGTTTTTGATAGTGTATACCCATTGATTCATTTCATACTGCGTCTGACAAACACTTATTTTTTCACAGACTGCTTTTTGATAGTCTTTGCCTTTTCTACCATCATTACTGGTATACAGACAGAGGAACACTTTTGTAACGGTTACTGGCATTCCCTTCATAGAAAACGTTTTCAAGATATATGTAAACGTCTTCAAATTGAATAGCATCATTTAAGAACAAATAAATTGGCAACATGGACCAGACATGCACGTTTCGGGTACTTAACCCTCATCAGTGATCCTAAATCCTAAATCTAAACAATGTAGTATGCCAAAAAGTATGAAAATTACTATGTCGAAAAGGGGTACCGAAAGACGTAGCAGGATGGGTGGGATATGATGCTACAGGACCCACGTTTTAGAAATTTCAAGAAATTTTGATAACAGAAATTTAGATTGCGTTGAAGAAACGATCAACCGAAATTGATCGAACTTGGCTACATGTGCCCTCGGGGACTCCTGGTCCACCAGCAGTGACACTCACCAAGTGGTATAAATGTAAACGTCTTCAAATTGAATAGCATCATTTAACCCTAACCCTACTTGACCAATATACAGTCTTGTACGAGCGCATTCTTAAGACTTGCACTCTGACTGACTGTGACGACGGGACTCCATGACGGGCCCTGTCCAAACCTCTTTAGAGAAGACAGGGCCCCGACCACCTGTCCTCTCTGAATGTCAGTCGGACTCCTCGGGTGATTACATACATGAGCTCGCTACAGCCGGCAGAGCACGGACTGTATTACGCATGCCCTCTTTTTATATCCATTTACATATTCATCTGTGTCTCTGGGGCCTCTGCGTTTCGCGGTCTTGTTTGTGTGACGTCATCTTACAGTGAGGAGGTTGTTTTACACCACATTTGTACGTTCTTCGAGACCTCTAGGTAACTGGAGAAGTGAGAGGGTTGTGCGCACGTAATCCAGGATAACCACACCGTCTGCTATTTACTTGGCAGATGGCCGTCCTAAGTCGGCACCGGTTGCCCATTGGTCTCGTTGGTTTATGTGTAGTCTTTTATGTTTCTATGTTGTGAGTTGGTGTTCCTTGTCCATTTTGCGTCTCTTTCTGTGGGTATCTGTTCTGTGTTTTTTGCATGGGTGTTTTGGGATTTTGCTGTGGGTGCTGCAACCTAGTGTTGTTGGAGATCCCCTCCTTTCTTTTAAGAACAAATAAATTGGCAACGTGGACCAGACATGCACGTTTCGGGTACTTAACCCTCATCAGTGATCCTAAATCTAAACAATGTAGTATGCCAAAAAGTATGAAAATTACTATGTCGAAAAAGGGTACCGAAAGACGTAGCAGGATGGGTGGGATATGATGCTACAGGACCCACGTTTTAGAAATTTCAAGAAATTTTGATAACAGAAATTTAGATTGCGTTGAAGAAACGATCAACCGAAATTGATCGAACTTGGTTACATGTGCCCTCGGGGACTCCTGGTCCACCAGCAGTGACACTCACCAAGTGGTATAAACACTGTTATGAACACTGATTACACGAGTTACCTCTCTTTCAAAAACCCTGTGTTAAGCCCCTGTCACACCTTCACGTTCTGACATGACGGTCGCACTACGACCGCCAAAATTATACGAAACGTGGCGTGCACGTAGTAAGGACGCGGGGAACGTAGTAAAAACTTGCTGATACGTATTGAGGTCGTAGTAAGGACGCCAACGAACGTGCCCGTACGCCCGTACGCCGAGCCACCAAGACCGCTTTGAACTGTTCAAAACAGTCGTAGTGAGAACGCGCTGATGACAGAACGTGTTAAGGACTACTTCCGAACATATTGAGGTCTTTAGCAGACGGACACTAGGCTTGGTACGTACTAGACCATTCCACAGTCTTGTACCAGCGCATTCCTTATACTTGTACTTTGTTCCCCGCGAGGGGTTTGACAGTAAGTGTTTCGAATATCATTCCCTGGCATTGTCGCCATAGCACTTTCTATATAGACGTGGCCTCGGACAGTGCATATATTTCATATATACTTTTCATTTTCGTGCATGAACATCGACGGCGGGTGCGGCTAGCCAACAGGGGATGCTTACTCCTCCCGGGCACCTGATCCCACCTCTAGCTTGCTAGGGGTCCGTCGATGCTCAGTTTGGTGCTCTATTGTGAGTGTTGTTGAGATTATCGTCAGGATCTTCTTTACCTCATTTGACTGACTGTAACGACGGGAATCCATGACGGGCCCTGTCCAAACCTCTCTAGAGAAGACAGGGCCCCGATCACCTGTCCTCTCTGAATGTCAGTCGGAATCCTCGGATGAAAACATAAATGAGCTCGCAGTGGCAGAGCACGGATTGTAATGCGTACGCCCTCTTTTGATATCCGTTTACATATCCATCTGCGTTGTTTGGGCCCCTGCGTTTTGCGATCTTGTTTGTGTGTGGTCATCTGACAGTGAGGAGGTTGTTTTACACCACAACTATACGTTTTTCGAGAACTCTGGGTTATCGGAAAAGTGGGAGGGTTGTGCGCATGTAAACCAGGATAACCACACCTTCTGCTATTTCCGTTGCAGATGGCCGTCCTTAGTCGGCACCAGTTGCCCATTGGTCTCGTTGGTTTATGTGTAGCTCTTTGTGTTTGATGTTTCTGTGTTGTGCGTTGACGTTCCTTGTCCGTCTCATTCTGTGCTTGTCTGCTCTGTGTTTTTGTATTGGGTGTTTTGGGGTTTTGCTGTGGGTGCTGCAACCTGGTGTTGTTGGAGATCCCCTTCTTTGTTTTATAGGATATAAAATGCATGAGCTCGCTAAAGCTGGCATAGTAATTACTACATTTCGAACGCACAACCCCCTTCTTATGTACATATTCATATGTGTTGCTTTGGTCCCTGCGTTGTTCAGTTTTGTTTGTATTATTAATGCGGAAGGCTTCCAGCTCCATACCTTCTTGAAGAAAATTTCAAACCAATTTTCATGCACTAGACACGTGTTTTAGATATTAAATTTTCATGAAAGATGCCTCTAGCGGAAGTGATTATCATACGTAGCCCATATTAATTTAACTAGCGCCCTCTGGTGATATTTTTAGAATTCAAATTTCTGCATTTACTTCACAGAGAGTGCGCGACTCCAAATTTCATGTAGCGTTGATTCAGAAGGATATTCAAATAAAATGTATATTCAAAATAGCATTCGGAGGGATGTTACTTAGTTGTTTAGCTCCTTTAATTTCGATGATAATTTTCGATGAAATTGCAAGTTTCCGAAATAGCAAAAGCAAATAAATATATATCATTATATATATATTATATATATTGGATATTGATAAAGGGTATGGTAAATTTGCAGTTAGAATGTATTTTTACACCACAATTTTGTTTTCTTCGAGACCTTTGAGTAACCGGAAAAGTCGAAGGGTTGTGCGCACGTAATCCGGATAACCATACCATTTGCTGCTAACGTAGCAGATGGCCGTCCTAAGTCGGCACTAATTGCCAATTGCCATTGCCATAGCCCTTTCTATATAGACAAGACCTCAGCCAGTGTATGTTTTGTGAATATTGATTTTATTTTCGTGCGTGAACATTGACGGCGGCTGTTTCTAGTCCAAAAGGGGATGTACACTCCTTTCGGGCACCTGATCCCAAATCTGACTTGCTAGGGGTCCGTCAATGCTCAGTTTGGTACTCTTTTGTGAGTGCTGTTGAGATTTTCTTCTTGATCTTCTTTAACTCATTGTTGGTTTATGTGTAGTCTGTTATGTTTGATATTTAATGTCGTGTTTGCTGTTCCTTGTCCCTCTTGTGTCTCTTGCTATTTGCGTGTCTTCTCTTTGCTTTCACTCGGGGTGTTTTGGTGTGTCGCTGTGTTTGTGCTGCAACCGAATCTTGTAGGAGATCTACTTTATAGTGTCTTTGTTATTAACACATGATGAAGTATCTCCATTGTGATTTTATAAACTTAAATAATTAAGACAAAAGCGACATTTATATAGATTTGTATGAAAAATTATTGTCAGTTAAATATATAAAAAAGATAATGATGAAGATAATTTATATGTATGTGATTGAAATAGATGAACATGTGAACAATTATGTCCTTTTATTTGCAACGATTACCTATGAATGGAATATTTTATACCAGGGCAAGTCCAGCTTGCGCTTTATAAAATAAGAAAAAAAAACATACTGATCATTGCTAAGCTATACACGTTCCATTTGTATCTACAAGTATACAGCAGCAGGTACGAATGTATATGTCATTATATTAAAAACTGATACATACGTAGATTGTTTACCTACAGACAGACAGTAGGAGAAGAAAACTTCATGTTTGCGGATATATGACAATAAAAGACTAAAAGGTTCTTTCACGATCTACTGAGTGAGACATACAAATTTACACGAGTGATGGAAATTCATCGGACGAAGATGAAAAATTTCCGTCACAAGTGAAACATTTTATGTCTCACTCAGTAGAAAGTGAAATAATTTAGAATGTTCTAGCTTGTCTACGAACATTCTCCATTTATCTCGGTGTTGTACGTAGTTAATTTCATTCTACATGACCCCTCTTCCGTTAACCCCGGCGCAAACCGACCTGGGGTTCAATCACTTTGATAAAGCCGTTTTACCGGCTAGACGTATTTTTAGATTGTCCATGGAAAAATTCCCACCCTCCCACCCGGTAAGGATACAATTTGGATTCAGCTATAAGGCTAATTACTCATTAATTCTGGTTATTTTGTTTTTATATCTTTCAGTGATGGTTAGGGAAATGTCCATCTTCGACGTACTGGCTACCCTTGAAATCAGCGAAGATTGATCGACGCCATGATTGTTCCGAAGACCCATATACCACAAATCCCTTAAGAAAGACCCATATACCACAGACCCCTTTAGACGGAAGAATCCCCTTGACCCGTCGCGGTGGATCCAGTCCCCAATAGATGTCCAGTAAAAATAAGAACTACCGCAGAGAACCAGATAAGAGCAAAACTTAAGTGTCTCAAATACACAAAAGCTAGATTTTGTCTATCTTGAAAATCTACTGTTTCGTACATCGGGTTCCAGTTCGCAAGGCTTTCACCGGCGGTATTGTGGACCTCATTTAGCGGAAAATTATCCTGATAGCGTACTGGCGTAAAAAGCACTCAATATATATTCTGCATGTGGATTAATCACATTTTGAACATTACGTTCCAGCTCGCAAGGCATTCTCCGGCGATGCTGTGAACACAATGTCAATTGCGTAAAAACCACTCAATATATATTCTGCATGTGGATTAATTACATTTTGTACATTACGTTCCAGCTCGCAAGGCATTCTCCTGCGATGCTGTGAACACAATGTCAATTTTCTTGGATTTGAACTTTCTGGTTCGATGATAGATGTCATCAGGCACGGCATTCAACTTGCGAAAACTTGATTCAAACAATGACGTCATATGTATTATGAGACAATTGGTTTTATGTGTATTGTAAAATAATTTATAATTTATTATCATGTTAAGTTAAAATAGTCATATTTAAAACGTTTGCATAAATCAATTTGATGTTTCATATATAATTCATAATTTGTCATAATTTTAATTCACAAATTTGTCATATCCACCGCGGCCATACATTGCCAATAAATATATAAAAGTATTTAGAGTTTCATTATTTAGAATATAAATAAACATTAAAGTAGTACTGATCGGTTATTCAGTCTCAAATATATATTCAGCAAAACGAGGCCCGCTCGTTTTCCTGAACAGGTTCTATTACGTACAGCTTCCGAGATAATTAATATCTTCTCTCATGAGACAACTTTTTATGCAATTTAACGCTATGTTTTCTGATGACATTCACGTGGCGTTACAATGATTTTTCTTTTGTTATTGGTCAATTAGAGCCTTTAAGACAACTTATGCGTCTCACATAGGCTGTCTCGCAGGGTACGAGCAAAATTTGAGAAGAATAAAAGGTTCTTTCATAATCTACTGATCATGAGTGAAACAGAAAAAAATTACATGAGTGACTGAAATATCGTGTTGTCCCGGATGGGTGTAGCGGAAGATGAAGAATTTCCGTTAAGAGTAGAAATTCTAATATTTAACTCAGTCAGTATTAAGTAAAATCATCTATTTCTTCTTCGATGAAACATAAGAAAAACGTGAATTCAAATAACTTTTCATGCCGTCTAACATCATTTTTTCTAACGAAGGTACTGCGATGTCACAATATCTTTTATCAATGGTCGAAAAGACGCCTTTGAGACAACTTATGTGTCTCACAAGGTACGAGCAAAGCTGGAGAGGAAACAAGTATTATCCAACAGGTTTAAACACTAATACCATCTGCGCTATAGTCGGAGTCAGCGATTCTATCATTTTCTTCTTCACTTTCATCGATTTCTTGATTTTCAAAGCTCAACCTAAAGTTGTATTGATTATTTCTTTCGTCTAAATTATTTCTATGTAATTGGTTAAGACTATAGTTAAAGTCGACTGCGACTGTCGAAGGATTGAAGTTTTCGTCGGTATATATTTCAGAAGGTGATATGAAATCTGATCTTGTTTCCAGTTCATTGTATAAGCTTTTTGGTTCGGTATATATCGCTGGTATACCAACGGAACCTCCACCAATTGTGACAGCCTCTCCACCTTCAGTCGCGTCATAATATCTCGATTCTTCTTTATACGGAGGACTATCGATGGCTTCGAAGACAGGATGATTGTTGATAAGCTGATTGTTGAACAGAACGTCTGAACCTTCTTCTCCATTCCTTTGTTTTGGTTTACAATGTACCAACGAACCTGTTAATACAGAATGATAGGGTAAGACAATGGAACGGTCTCTAGCAGGTTAAGTTGGAGATAGGTCTAACTTTTGGTTGAAAGCAAGATAAATGTATGACAACTATTGACAAATATACTTTGCCGTTAGATAATTTACATGTTACGTATCTTCAAATTAAAAAGCATCGTTTAAGACAGATAAATTCTCAGCATTGGATTCATTTCTATAATATTTATTTAAACAAACCTAAAGATAATAAAAAGAAAAAAAAAACATATTTTTACTTAAAAAAGACAATTTGTCATTCATTTACCTTTTCGCCATATGAAGATAATGATAACTGCTACTGTCACAAACACAAGTAGTACAGCTGTCAATATAACCTGTAGAAATTTATTTTCTTCCTTCTTACTTTGATTGTTTTGATGGAATTTCAAGGGACTTACTGGTGAACAAGTCAGATCACTGATATTTTTAGATGAATAATCCGCTTAAACAGAAAAATAATTAGGCATTTTAATGGCTTTCTTTCCTTGTTTTTTTTACTTATTTTAATGTGATTGTCCTCATTCTGTCCGTCTGTCTGTCTGTCTGTCTGTCTGTTTGTTAATTTGTTTAAATGGTAGTTTTACAGTCAGTCATCCTTATGTTCTCTCTTCCATGGTTGTTCAGTTGCGATCACTGTATGTCCTCCTCATTTTACATTCACTTAATAATATCATCTGATATTTGTCTAAAAACTCATACTGGAACACATTAAGTATTGAAGTTCAAATGTAAATATGCTGAGAATACTTGAGTACTATCTTCTTCCTCAAGTAATTTGAATAGGGATATGAGCATGTCGTGCACGTATAATGGTTGCATAAAAAGTTTTAAAAGAACAACATCAGATTTGATTAAATTTTAATTTTAGAGAGAGAAAAAGAGATTGACATTGATCGATAGCAAACTACATGAAAAATAAGTAATACCTGTTGTATGGTATGGTAGGTTGAATGTAATCATGGTATCTTTACTTGATTGACGACGTGTGTGGGACGGCTTTGGAACACTAGAAACTATGACGGAGCCAGATCTAAAGTTATCTGAGGCCTTACATCGAAGATAAAACCAAATATCCTGAAAAAATAACAGATTTATAAAAAAGACAAATATCTTCACAGATAAATGAGACAAGTCTTTTCAGTTACGATGCTTAACGTCTTCAAATTCATTAGCATCATTTTAGAGCAAACAACTTTACAGCATGGACCAGACATGCACGTTTCGGGTATTCAACCCTCGTCAGTGATCCTCAATCTAAACAATGTAATATGACCAAAATCTGTGAAAATTGTGTCCTAAATATACCAAAAGACGTAGCAAAATGGCTGGGATATGATGCTACAGGACCTAGGTTTTAGAAATTTGAGAAAATCTTATAAAAAGAAATTTTAAGATACGGTTGGCGAAACTGATCGAACTTGGCTACATGTGCCCTTGGAGACTCTTGGTCCACCAGCAGTGACACTCACCAAGTGGTACAAATGTTTAACATATTCAAATTCATTAGCATCATTGAATAACACGCAAAATAAACATCTAAATAGTACCTATCTGCAATTAAGTCCTAAAGGATCCTTTGTTTGGTATGCGGATCTACATTTATAGCGGTGATCGTTGTGTTATGGTTTTTACCCCCTCACAACTGTTGCAGAGGGGATTTAGCATCGGTGAAGTGCGTTCACTTGTGTGTTTGTTTGTTTGTAAGTTAGTTTGTGTCCGGATTTTTTTTTGTGAACAGCATTGAAGACAAAGTAATAGTTATAGAAACAGCAAACCTTCCAAAAATGTTCCCTATGGAAAGAATATGAACCCTATCGATTTTCAAGGTCAACGGTCAAAGGTCAAGGTCACTATGAACTTTGGCCAATAATAATCTTGTTAAGTGATGTATAACATGTAATTGTGAGGGGATGATGCGCTTGTGTTGCTTTTGTCTCCGTCTTTTTTTCCCACGAGAAGTTTGAACGTTAAGTATTTCTTTTATCGTTTTTGCTTTAGAACGTTTCTCTAGATTCATTATTCAGGCGAAGATGGTATTTTGATGTCCAGAAAGGGAAGTGTGTACATGCATTTCATTATTCATCCGAAACATTTAGACTAACTTAAGGTGTTTCGGTAGATGGCTCTTTCAGTCAGCATGATTCATTTTCATCTCCAAGAGAAAAAAAGGAATTATTTATAACACTAGCTTTCACTTTGGGTAATTTGGTGTTTTGTCATTGGTGCTGCAACCTAGTCTTGTTGGAGATCCCCTCCTTTCTCGTAATTTAATTAACAAATTAAAAAATATAATCAACTTACATTTTCACAGTCCTTATAGGTAGATATGGAACCTGACAATGAGATAATCTGTCTCCATAATGTCATATACCTGATGTTGGGACTGATAACTTTAACGTCAAATCCTTTTAAGTACCTGACAGATGCTGGGAAAAAAAGTAATACATTTTAACTGTAAATTTATCTACATCGCATGTAAAAGAGTCGTTTATATCGGTATGCTTTCTCCTCCCGGGCACCTGGTCCCACCTTGGGGTCCGTCGATGCTCAATTTGGTGATCTACTGTCAGTGTTATTGAGATTATTGTCAGGATCTTCTTTGACTCATTTGTTATGTTGTCGCCGCCTAAGTCCTTGTCTATTTGTATTGTGAGTAGAATTAACTTCAAAGAAGTACCCATCCGTTATTCAGTCTCAAAGTAGAGAAAGCAAAGGCAAAACCATTAGAATTACCACTTGAACAACTGCGAACCTCGGAATGAATAACATTGCGAAGTGAGACATGGTAACCGGGGAGAGTCAGCGTCTCCTGTTTGCATGCAACACCCGTCGCAACAGCTCCATGAAATGGCTTTATATAGTAATATCTATACATGTATTTCAAAAAAAGTGTTCAATTAAGATAGGACCCTAAACAGGACAATCATTTTTCATCTTGATTCAGTAGAAAATTTCTATGGCTATCCTAATTTGTCTGTCAATCATAAGAAACCCAAAGAATGATAAGTATCTTTAAAGTCGCTATGCTATGCATCGGTGTTATAAACGAACAAGCTGAGGGCCTATATATCTCTGTTGCCATAAGTTGAATTATATCTAGAATTATTTTTAAAAGAGTTTGATAAAAGATAATTGCGTGAAATATCATTATTTATCCGTAGCGATCAACGAAAGAAATATGTCATGAATGAATTGCATAATGACGCGAATAAAGTTTACAAAATGAGAAAGGCAACACAAAACACCAAATGAGAATCTAAAAGTATAAATCAATGGGTATACAGTGCTATACACTTCATGAGAAATATTATTCTAATCATAAAATCCTAACTTTGAAATTCCGTTAAAATGTTTACAATATTTGTTTACCTGATGTAATTATGCAAATCCGAAAGTATCAATTGTTAAATATATACCCTACATCGTAAAGTCAGAAACACAATTTTTACATTTCAGCAATAAGATGGAGGTTCTCGTTGCCTTCTTGAAGACCAATGGGCACCGGTTGCCCATTGGTCTCGTCGTTTTATGTGTAGTCTTTTGTGTTTGATGTTTACATGTCGTGTGTCTCTTTTCCGTCTCGTGCTGTACTCGTCTTTTGTGTTTTTGCATCGGGTGTTTTGCTGTTGATGCTACAACGAAGTCTTGTTGGAGATCTCCTCCCTTCTTTTAAACCAATTTTAATGCTCCAGACACGTGTTTTGGATAATAAATCCTATTCTGATGCCAAAGTATTCTCTCATAATTGCTGTGTGATTAGAGTGGTTACCTGCAAACCCCAGTAGTGTTAATATTTTCTAACATTTGTACGTAAGGTTCCCTGATAGTGAGACTCGAGGGGGTGGATCCAGGATCAATGTGATTTGATAGCAGAATTTAATGGATGGAGAGATGTTACAGAGCTGGATACACCGGTCCGGATATCTCAGACGGTGTAGTGCTTACCTGCAGGTAAACAATTATGTTCTAATTACATTCTAAGATTAAGATAGTTACCATCGTCTGGTGCTCTCCATAAAATTGTTATGTCAAATAAAGCATCCCCTGATTTTGACAGATTTGTTGTAATATGCAGATCTCTAGGTCTCGCCGGAAGGATAGTACTATACTTCTTTTCTATAAAAGATTGAAAACATTAGTGTAGTGTCTCAATCAAACGAAAAATAAATTAAGGTCGAAATGAACGCACTTGCGTGGTACTAGAAAAACAATTTCCGGTGGACTTTGAGAAATTTTCTTATACACATGTACAGCCAATTGTGCCTCATATGAAATTCATGTGAAAATTACATGCACTTTACATGAAAGTTCACATGAAATTTATGTGAAATGAGCACGAACATGAAATTTACATCAAATTTTTCACAAGAAATTTTTGTGAAGATTTTTACATGGATGTTATGTGAATTCAGTTTCCTGTGAAGGTCACTTAGAAAAATTCATGTGAAATTCATGTGAAGGAAATTAATGTGAAATTCATGTGAAATAAATTAATATGAATTTGACATGAACTTTCATGTGAAATTTACATGATGCTCATTTCATATGAATTTCATGTGAGGCACAATTGGCTGTGTATGATAGAATTTAATTATAATTCGAGAAAGATCATAATAATCACAATGAATTCTTTTGTGAAGTTAACTTAAGTATATATGAATAACTTTATGTTAGACCGTATAAAAGCTATAAATCGTGCTGTGTGCTAATGCATATTCTGCTAACAAGTGTTTTGACAATCAAACGAGGATTGTCTTTTCTAAAACTTTGTTTTGCTGAAAAGAGGTTGTTATTTAAATAGCTAGCAAAAGAGTCATCATGTGATCTAACCGGAACATTTTACAGACATTTGAATCACAATTAAACATAATCCCAGCTATAACGATGTGTTTCAATAGGAATAGGGGAAGGGTGACTATAGATGTATATATAGTGCCGTATGTATGTGCCTATGGGAATCTAGTGTTTGAAAGTGAATGAATAATTACCTTGCAAGATCTCATTAGGTCTTCCTATTCGTGATGTACAGTTCAATGGAATCTAACATTTGAGAAATTTAATTTTCTTCACATTATTTCGAAAAGAGACACACGTTTTTTTTAAATAAATAAACAATGTATGGATGAAAATCGAAGATATACCCATCAGTTATTCAGTCTAATAGTCGAGAAGGATAGGCAAAATCAATAGAATTTTCATTGGAACAATTGAGAACACCGGAATGAACAATAAAATGAAGTGAGACCAGGTGTCCGGGGAGAGTCTGAATAATCAGTTACGGTAACAAAAAGTGACACGCCTTACGTGTTCCCGATTCAATATGTCGACGAGTATTTCAGATTTAATTTATTTACATGTTCATCCATTGTTTAAAGTATCAGAGTAAGTTGTTCAACATACATCTTAAACAGGAAATATCCTTGATCAAACAAATCATACGGTCGTTCCTTGAGCAAACAAATCATATCGTCGTATACTTACCAGGTTAGAGCAATATATTGTATTGTCACATGTGAATGGTTCTTGTATAGCACTGCACATGATAAAAAGAAAACATGAGAATATTTTTTCAAACATGATCCATTTGTAAAGAAAATGATTTGTAATCATATGACTTAAACAAAATTGAATGACAAAGGTATGTCGTAATTGCTATTTCTGCACAGGGACTGATATCGATAAATAAGATAAACAAAAATTGAAGGGGTCCCCAAAGGGTAACCTATATGCTTGTTTCAAAACGGCTACTTGTCCTGTCCTTATTCAATATGGGATATGCACTCGTATGACAGGAAACAGGAAGCACTTTCCATTGATACTTTCTATGCAAAAATACTGAGATCATTGAGCATCTTTACAATTCATAAATTGTTTAAACGTTTAATTTCACAGAATAGTTTGACAGGAACTGAAAATATTAAAATAATTATGGAAGACGGACGTATGTTATAATTATGTAAATATCAGTCAGTTTCTGATCCAGGTTTTTTTATGAGGGAGCAGCAAAACACTTCTTATTAAGACTTCTGGGGTCTTCATAATGAGATTAATTAAAAATGACGTCATTTTAGGACAAGGCAAGAAGTTATGACCCTTGAAAATAGAAATTTTCAGTGATTTTACAGTTTTCCTTATGTGTTCAAAGCCTTTGCACCAATTGAATTAAATTTTTATTTGAAGCTTTCTTTGAATGTAAGCTTTCTTTTTACCCTTTATCAATTTGACATCATAAACATGATTTTGCTTTTTCGGAAACTTTCAGCCGCACACTCTCTGTAATGTAAATGTAAAAATCTAAATTCTAAAAAGTAAAGAAGGTGCTACTAAAATGATTTTGGTGGCTCCGCGTGAAGAATCACCGATGAGAATTTAATATTCGAAACACGTGTCTGGTGCATGGAAATTGGTTTGGAATTTTCTTCAAGAAGGTATAGAGTTGGAACCCTTCGACATTATTGTCATTTCATCCAAAAATAACATTCAAATAAAAAAAAAGGTTAACTAACATCTGGGTGCCATCCCTCATGCTATTTTATCCATCCAGTTTCTTTGACTTTGCTACTGAATCGACCCTACAGGAAATTTGTAGCCGCGCACTCTCTGCAAAGTAATTGGAAAAAAACTTCAACCAGAGGGACCTACTGAAATATATTTTGGCTGTGTCTGAAAAGCACTTCTGCTTGAAGCATCACTGATGGCGATATACTATCTGAAACACGTGTCTGGTGCATAAATATTGGTTTGAAATTTTCTTTGAAAAGGTAAAGAGTTGGAACTTTTTAAATATTTGCCTTCATAATGAATAATCACAGATCCAGTATGAGTTTTGGAAAAATTGACCTATTTTAAGCAGAGTTATGAAACTTGAAAGAAGCTCTGCAAAGATGTTGAATGAATTTAAATGTGAAACAATCAACACCATACATCTACGCAAATCAATATCTAGAAGGACCCGACACTGTAATTGTTTCAACATTTCTTCTGAATAAAATGTGATTTAGGAAATATGGTAGGTATTCAACAGTGTTTCGACGGTATTAATTTATGCATAATATAATTAAGGCCCATCTCTTCAGGGGTCCACCTTATCTGTCATAAGCGCGTATTGTACACAATATGATATATTTCATATTCTGTTTCAACAAAAGAAAAATGTTTCTGTTAACACCATATTTTCTTAAAACTGAATTATGACTTTTCCTACGCAATTAGGTGTTATGCTTTCTTTATATGTATGAAGCATAATATATGTAATGACAAGCGATGATTGAATAACTTTTGCGATATAAAGTCTGAAAACTTGGCTATGATATAGGCTATGATATAGGCTTTCATGTCAGTCACGCCCCTCTGACTAGAAGTGTCTTGTAATCACGCAATAATGTAGGTAGACCTTCCACAGGTAAGCGCAGCTTGAGTTCCCGAAGGAGACCAACGCTCAAACTAGCAGTACTCATTGATACGCTCAGTCTACTGTCCATTTGCAACTGAAAACAGACTCCTAAAAGGCAGAACACGGCGATTAACAGACACTGAAGTCAGAGCTTTTAATGTGTTCACGCAATAATGTAGGTAGACCTTCGACAGGTAAGCGCAGCTAGAGATCCAGCTTGATTACAAGACACTGCCTGTCGGAGGGGCGTGGCTGACATGAAAGCCAATATCATAGACAAGTGTTCAGACATTATATCGCAAAAGTTATTCAATTATCACTTTTCGTTACATATATTATGCCACATACATATAAAGTAAGCATAACACCCAATAGCATAGGAAAAGACATAATTTCAGTTTTAAGAAAATATGATGTCAACAGAAACACTTTTCTCTTGTTGAAATAGAATATGAAATATATCATATTGTAAACATCATGCCCTTATGATAGATAATTAAGGTGGACCCCTACTGAGACGGGCAACGCCGAAGGGGACTCTTAGTTTCCTCTCCGTCTGTCTGTCTGTCTGTCTGTCTGTCTGTCCCATTTTCAGTTTTCCAGACTTTTTTCACTTTTGTTGCATATATTGAACTCATTTTTTGGTATGTGGATATATCTCAATGTGATACAGATCAAGTTTGAGTTTGCTTTTGATTGACCTAGTTTTCCAAGAGTTATTGCCTTCATTTAACGGTGACCTTATAAACAAAAATCAAAAGGCATATCAAACTTTAATCACAAATGTAAGAAAATAGTCGGTCGCCTGCATTAACGAGGATATGATCCTAAAGTCATTACAAAAACCTGGGCGTGGTACTGGACCAATCTACAGTTTTGTACCAGTTGCACACCGGTCAACCGTGACGACGGGATTCCATGATGGGCCTTGTTGAAATCTCGTTAGAGAAGACTGGTTCTTGATTCTCTGTCCTATCTGAGAGTTGGTCAGAAGTCTCGGGTGATTGATCTTGAGCTCGCGTCAGCCAGCAGAGCACAGAGTGTTATACGCATGCCAAAGAATATTTTAGATCCATTTACACAGAGTCTGTGTTACAAGAGGCCGCTGCGTTTAACTATCTTGTTTGTGATGTCACCTTACAGTGAGAAGTTTTATGTTTATACAACAATTATGTTTCTATGGAGACCTCTGTGTATCCAGATAAGTTGGAGGGTTGTGCGCACGTAATCCGGATAAAAACGCCATTTGCTAATATCAGATGGCCGTCCAAAGTCGGCGCCAGGTGCACATTGGTCTCTTTCCTTTTATGTGTTGTTATCAATGTTTGATGTTTCTGTACATCTGTTACGATTGTTTTTATTATGTTCTTGTGAATATTGTTGTGTCTTTTTGCGATTTTTAGTTTTGTATGATGCCATTTATGTTTCACTTTCTTGTGGGTTTGTTTCGCTGTGTGAGTGCAAGTGGTCATGCTGGAGATCATTCCCTTTCCTTAGTATGTGCCTTCCCTGACATGCTCGCCATAACACTTTCTATAGACATGTTGATTCAAATCTTTATTATTATTATTTTTTTATCATTCAGAATCAGATATATCATATTATTGCACCTCGATCTTGTTTCGTACAATATGATTGCGTATATCAAGTTACGTGATTGTCTCCAATGAGGCCATAGCCTACCCCCAATCTATCTTGCTACGCGTCAGACGTATTCATCCGGCATAGCGGTAATCATTCATTTATTTTTATCAATAAATTCGTTATTAGGTTTAACTGAACTACCATGGAAATATAGGTGGTAAGCTTCGCCTCACCCTACCATGGTCACAGCTTACCCCCTATATTTCAAAAGTACGTCAGTTATAAACCTTATAAATAATATAAGCAGTCATATATCAGTTACTGATTTGAATATTTCTATGCCCCTTTCACTCTCACTCTCACTCACTCACATTTACAAATTGTGTGCTCTAGAAAAAAATATATTACAATATGAACAGAGCGAATTATATAAGTAATATTACTTGTCGCGTAAGTCTGTTTTGTACCCTTGTATATTGTCATTGTTGTATATTTACATTACTAGTAAATTCTCCATGTTGAACGCCCATTTGACAACTAGAATTATATTCCAAAAACTCGGGTTGCTATCGTGACGTCCCGTGCAAGTTTCGCATGTAGCCTAGGGATAATTTATCAAAGCGAAGATACATTTGACGCTGTTAAGCCCCCGTTCCACTGCAATCCCGCTGTACCTACGTTCATTCCCGACCTCGAAAATTGCCAGGTCGGGAGAGAACGGCTCTTAGTCGTATCTTGGTCTGGTACAGCGTATGTTGGTCTAGAATCGATCGGTATTAGAGCGGGCACGCTTTAGAGGTCGGGAAAAGTTTCCCGTATTCTTTCAACCGGTTGAAAGAATACGGGAAACTTTCCCGCTCTCTTTGTGGTCGTGAAATAGTCGGTGCTTGGTCGGGATAGTCGGGGGTACAACCTAGGTTAATCGTGTTCTGGTCGGGAAGGAGCGTGGTTTGAGCGTGATCTGATCGGCATTTACCTAAACCCCGCTCTTTTCACGCATCAGATACGCTTTAATTACGCCCTGTTCCCGATCTTTACCCGTCTATTCTACGCTCTTACCAAGATCTATCCACTACAGATTCAATGTTTGCTGATCTTACCAAGACCTTTTCATGATCATCTTGCGACCTATTCACGCTCTATATGACCAAGTTACGACCAAACGACGCTTAAAATAGAATGTGTGCATATTTCATTCATTTTCTCGCACTGATATTGATTTGTTCAAAATATTTATTATTAAATTGTCGCCGCGACGATTCTTGGCTACCCAATGCCACTTTTTAAGTAAGGAAAATTTTTAATTTTGATCGCGACACTTTTAGGTAAGGCTTGGTTAAAACGAGAAATACAGGCTTCTTCTTGGTCGATACGATCATTGGATGACAAATGAGATCACTTTAAGTTAGAAATTGTGTTTTGAGCGGGAATGCGTCGGGGACAGTCGGTAATAGATCGAGATTACATCGGGAATAGATCGGGTTTTGGTCGGGAATAGATCGGAGTTTGATCGGATAGAACGGGACTTGGTCGGCATAATGATCGTGAGTAGAACGGGTAAAGCGTGAGTAAGTCCGCGATGAAACGTGATTCGGTCTTAAATTGATCGGGAGTCGGTCGGGAATAGAGCGTGATGTCAAGAAAAAAATGAAATGGTCGGGAAAGTTTTACCCGCTCTTGTGAAAATTGCGGTCGGGAATGGTCGTAGGTACAGCGGGATTGCAGTGGAACGGTGGCTTTACAGGCAAAATGTGCGATGTTCATGCAAATAAAAATGAAGCGATTCACGGAATTTGCACGTGACCAACCAGAATTATACACCCATGAACACCAAAAGTAAGACAGTCATTTCTTAAACAAACAATCTACGAAGGATACCGAGCGGTCATTCCTGATAAATAATAGAGCAGGTCGTCTGCTCAATTACTGTCGCAACATCCAATGTTGGACAAAAGTAACGTAGATCACAATAAACAAAGTAAATCTAATAATCCATGTTGAAATCAGAGGCGCAATAAAAGTTCACTAATTGATTAGATATAAGTCCAATAATAGAAATAATCGATATACAGTCAGTGGCGGATTTATTGGGACGCGGAAGGGGCGTCCGCCCCCCCCCCCCCCCGGCACTGACCCAAAATTTTCCAAGAACAGGTATATTTTGGCCCATTTTCAGTAAAAATCGGCAAAATTCGCCCCTTGACCCCCGGCAAAGGGAGCGCTGGATCCGCCACTGACAGTTACACAATACAGATCCCACTTACACACTGCGACGCATTGATCAAGACTTTAGTGCGCGCTCCTTATAAACTCTTAGTGGGGGCAGCTCGAAGTGAGCTCCCCTACAAGGAAGTTACACACAAATCATAAAATGAACATAGACAAAGTTTTACTGTAGTAAAGCCAAAACTAGACGGTTGACAAGTAAGTAAGTAAGTAAGTATTTATTCAGTAAAACAATGTCATAGTTAACAACTCATATATCATTTAAAATAATGAATATCACAGTCTAAAAGCACTTTCATATGTAAAATAATCCAAACAGACCAAACAATGTCTAAGAGTATTCCTTAAAATTTAGATGATCTTAATTAAACTCAATATACACATAAAAAATGAAATACCTGAAGTATATATCACATATGTAGCTTTAAAAGCACTTTTCAACAATATGACAAATTTGGATTGAAACATTTACTTTGATGAATGAAAAAATGAGAAAAGGACATTGTAATTACTAGGATAGCCCATTAAAGGCCTAAGGCTTATTTCCAATGGGGTCCTTATATAATCAAAAAGTGTGATGATGTATGGTAAGAAAGAAAGAGAAGAAAAAGGGTGAAATGAGATAATGAGTGAAGAAAGAAGAAATAAGAAAGTAAGAATGAGTAAGAGGGAAAAAGAATGAAAGAAAGTGAGAGCAAAAAAACTTTGGCAGTTTATATCAAGTCATTAAAAGACTTAATTTTGGTTCATTAAAAAAAAATTCAGTGCTTTATGCATGACAAGTTTTATATCACAATAAGACCCATAAAATTAATAGTACACGATATCACAATTTAGCTCAGAAAGCCCTTTTTAAGGTGGAACTCTTTCACAAGTTGTTTGAAATTATCTTTACACTAGATGTTCGAAAAGGTCTGATTGTGGGGCGCATAGCTCAGTCAGTTGAGCGCCGGATTTTCAATCTGAAGATCCTAGGTTCGAATCCCGTTGAGGGCGCACTTTCTCAGAGGTGATTTATCATCTCGCCCCCACCTGTTCTCTGACTCGGAGGGAACTAAAACGGTCTGAGTGGCCCCTCGGCAGCTGCGGCTGAGGAGATTGCCTCGTGTGATGGCACGTTAAAAGCCGTCGGAAATACGGACCACCCACTGTAGTACATAAATCACACCTTCCCCGAATACACCGCATACACTTGCATACATAGTGGAAGGTACCTTGTATAGAGCATCATGGTGAACGAGTGGTGAGTTGTGAGTGTTGAGGAGTAGTGAGAGGAATTTGAAATATTGTCTTGATATATAATGTCAAAGTTTGATAATATGTGATCCCCTCTGGGGAGTGCTCCGATAAGCGGAGGGTGATACCAAGGAAGAAGAAGAAGAAGAAGATTACCACTATTTCTATAATTTTATCTATTTTGTATTAAGAAAAAGCGGATATTGACATTTCCAAATAAATCAGATTTCAATTTTTTTTTCATTTCGGATTTTCATAGAAGTCCGACTCAATATTTTTAGACCGCGCGGTTCGGAATACCCTCTGGTTTATCGACGCCTACCGAACATGGCTGACGACGAGGAGCAGGCAGATGTGCCGAGATATCTCCCGGAAAATTCCCCTGGTAGTCCTGACGAAGATCCCATAGAAAATGCCAGGCGTGCTGGAAAGGTTGATGCTCATTTTCAGATTTTAGATTCATTACGCACCATTCAAACGCACACCCACATTTCAATGATTTGCAGTCCAACAGTCCAAACTTGTTGCGGGGGGGGGGGGGGGAGTTTGGAAGCACTGCAGCGTCGCTAAAGCCGGACTTCCACTGTCGCGAAGGTAGAGGAGAATGAGCTACGATCAGAGGTGAATGAACAATCGTGTCACATTCTTGTCTGTTCTCATGAAGTATTTCTTGGCGCGATAGGCACAAGATAGCGCTGCAAATGCAACAAAAATATGCTACGCGTCCGCAACAATAGTGAGGCAAATATGATAAGAATAGAGAAGAATGCGACACAATTGTGCTATGATAAAAAAAGACACTGAGGCAAATGAGAGGCGAATGCAGGAGATTGAGACCCGACTTTAACCCGAGAGTGCTGCGATGCAGGAGATTGAGACCCGACTTTAACCCGAGAGTGCTGCGATGCAGGAGATTGAGACCCAACTTTAACCCGATAGCACTGCGATCATGACAAGAATGTAAAGTAAATAAACCTAACTTGCCGACTTTGTAGTCTACAGCCCATCGTCGGTCTCCTAATGGTGAAATTCTAATCGTCTAAGTAACTCTAGCTCTAGTAGTATACGTCTGTATGGTTTGGAATGCAATTATCAACTGCCGTAACTGCACGGTGAAAGCAGAGACGTTCGGCGGGATTATTTAAACACCAAGGTCGATTCGGCGACATCTACATGTACTTCATATCAGATCACCACAAATGTGACATGAGCAAAATCAAAAACATTTGACATATCCAGGAGCATCAATACCCTCTGTTGACTTTGACCTCTTTCCAGGTTGTTTTCTTTTGGAAGGCATTATCAAAGATTTCAAAATATTAAAATAGCCACACACTTTTTCATCAACTCTGAAATTATTATTATTGTCACTGTACTATCTTGGCAATATCCTGTCAAGATCGAGGCTGATTCGCGTTGATTTTTTCATTCGCGTCACATTCTTGGAGCATTCACATCACCTTCGTGTCAGATTCTTTCTTGTCGGGGCTCTATCATGGCTGACATTCTCCTCCACCTTGGGAACAAGAATGCACGCGAATGTGAGAAGGCACTGTGAATGGAGGAGAATGCAAGGCGAATGCGCTGCGCATGTGCCGCGAGTCACTCAGTGTGAGGCGAATAAGAATTCAGACGCAAATGAATAGAGGAGAATGCAGGAGAACATGATACGATGAGACGAGAAAGCCCGTGATTGAGAGGAGAATGCGCTACAATTAAACAAAATCAGCTAATCGTCGCTCTATCACCTCTGCATTCGCGACAGTGGCAGCCCGACTTAACGCCCCCTTCACACATACGTGCAGAGAGAAATTATTTTCTGTATGATGTGTGAAAGGGGTAGACTAAATAATCCAGTCTCTCCCACTGCCTCTAAAAGAGACTGAACCCAACTATGGTTGTTACAGAACAAAGTCGGACGAAACTGTTGCCCAACAATTTTTCCATATTACAAACCTTTGGTATTGATTTTCTTGAAGGTGACACTTAAGTAAACATTAAACTAACTAACTCTACCCACCTCATGTTTTTTTCTCGCTTTGTTGTTGCATTTTTGCCAATTTTTAACTCAATACCAAACGAAACAGGCAAGGCAAAAGTTCGGAGAACCAACCAATCAGAAGGAAGGATACAAATATCACGTGATCAACTTTCTTTATCCTTTGTTCTGTAACAACTATAGTGGGATTCAGTCTCTTTTAGCAGCAGCGGTAGACAGGGAGTTTGTTTAACTTGAAAACCTTGGTCACCAACTGGGCCCCTGACAATGGAAATTTCAGGAGCCCAATTTGTCCCCGCCAAATTCATTGTGCGCAATTTTTTCAGGATTTAAATTGCCTGTATATTTCTATTTCAGCCTGTGGTCAACAAAATTAATTTTAATGCCTGATCTTGAGAAAATGCATCATTTGGTGACAAACTTTTTACCTTTTGACCTACTTTTTTCTGAGTATTACAGTAACTGAGGAATTATTGTCATTGGATTTAAAAGTATCATTAATTTATATGAAACATATTATTTGAAATGCTTAACTTCAGTGATAGCTGCATGCAAGGTATTTTTGTTGCAAAAACACATTGTATTTTGTTTACATGTAATGAAGACTTGGTATATATTTTATTACTTTTATATTGTACGTAACTTTTTAGAAAAATTTGCTGCAGTGGATGGAAATATCCGTGGCTGAACCAGAGAAGAGAACTGTCACCTCACTGAAAGTACAGGACACATACATCGTCTATCTCATAGAAACTAGGTATTAAATAGTGCACTGCATTTCAACATGTTAAACTCAGTATGATATTTTTTGACCTGAGTAAATTGTCCCCTTGAGGTAAAAAGTGTCTGATATCTTTATCATGACATTGTTTAAAATTATATTTTAATTTGGTAAAAACAAATTTTTGCATCCTAAAGTTACAAACTATGCAGTATGTTCATGGTATTCTTTGATTAAATTGATCACTCATTTATCTTCAATTTTTTTCCCCTTTTTCACAGAATAACTGACAATTCAATTCAGAGTCCTGGAGATGGTACCACATCGCTATGGCGACGGTACAGTGAGTTTGAGTTGCTAAGAAACTACCTGGACATTATGTACCCCCATGTAGTAGTACCACCCTTACCAGAAAAGAAGGTAAACATGATTTTTTTGTTCTTCACAAATTAAACTAATTTATGGAGACAAAAACTGAAGTACATGTAGCTGTTGTAATATCATATTCCATGTGTAAGTAGAGTATTTGCTGGTGTTTTCTTTAGCAGTTTTACAGAAGTAAACCATTTCACTCGGACAATGATTTGGGATACGTTCCTCATGCTATTTAACTGTACATTTCGCATTTTCATTCACTGGAACAAACTTTGGTGCTTCAGGACTAATAAGGAAAGTAGGGAATGTTGATACACAACATATTATTCTACATATATAAGTATTTGGAATTAGACAGCATTTAATTTTTTTATCTTGCTGCACGTTTGTTAATGCTTTTCTGTCTGACTGATAATAATTAACAAAATTCACATTGATTTCCAGGCATCTTACATATGGCAGAATGCACCAACAGACAAACTGGACCCGGAATTTGTGGAGAGAAGAAGGGCTGCACTAGAAGTAAGATATCAAACACCACTGAAAATTACATGATTTACATCCCCTATACCCCATCCACAGTGACTGCAAAGTTATACACATACATTGAAACTGTCAGTATGGTTTACAGTACTGTCTAATTTATCTGACACATTTATCATCTTACAGCTAACACCTTTTCTTACATCAGGGCTTTCATCACATTTAATTTTCTCTATGATCAGAGTTTTAGATTAATATTTCTTGACTCTCAAGGTGACTGTCTATTGTAGTGCTACACTTAGGTTAACTTAGTAATGTAAAGATTTAAATTTAGAACCATGATACACTATTCTTAAATCTGACAAAATCAAAAATTTATCATATACTGATAGACTACAAGAAGTAATTCACCTGCTATTTTTGTTAACACTTTCTGTATTTTGACCATAACTAAATATAATTTTCATGAATAACCTTTAAAAAAAGAGAAGTGACATAGAGTTATGTTTTTCAGATTTTTCTGTTAAGATGTGCAGCTCACCCACAGCTATCACAAGATAGAATCTTTATAGGATTTCTTCAAAAGGTATGCTACTGAATGAGAAAGATATTAACTATGACACAAATTGGGATTTTTCTTGGCAGGCGGCATGACATGCACTTCAGCTGTTGACAGACATAAAAAAAATGTTGGAAGATAAGAAAGAAAAAAAAAAAAAAACTAAAATTCTGATGATTTTAAAAAAATTGTTGCTGACCAGTTATTTGGCTGTACTCCTCAATTTACAAATGTGGTTGGGTATTTGTTGTCAGAAGCCAAATCTCAACAAGTACACGTACCTCTTCACATGGAGCATAAGCCTATTAAATTAAGTTATTAAATGTACAATGTATTAATATACATACACATAAGTCATGTATCTTTGAATTAATATACATACACATAAGTCATGTATCTTTGAATTAGGCCAGTATGCATACTCCTATGAAACATTTTGCCGAGTTTCCATAAAATTTGCTGTCAATAAAAACTAATTATGGACAAAATTTAATTATGAAATATTTGAAAGTTTTTCAGTTTATCATAAGAATCTGATTATAATCGATAATCAATCAAATGACTTACCCGATTGATCGATTTTTATTACTTCATCCGATTCCCAACACTAGTCTTGATGTTACAATCACGAAATTTTCCCCATCCAAAAATAACTACTTTTACAGTACGTGTATTTCAGTAAATTGGTTAATACACTTAGTCTAGTACAGTATGCCTCTGGAGTGGCATATTTTAAAAAAAATCGTTTTCTGTAAATCAACACATGTACATGACATTGTATGTCATTTCTTTTCATCTTCATTTGTTTTTTTTTCCAGGCAGAGGGTTGGAAAGACATGGTGTATGGTACAGAATTTCAGAGCAAGGTAATGTCATGTTCTTCGGAGCAGTGTGAAGTATTTCATGCCTCAAAGAATGATAATGATAATCTTTTGTAAGTTATAGAACTATTTTATGTCAAATTTATTTTTATTAATGCTCTTACTTTCAATTTAGCTCTTACTTTCACTTTATCATTGTAGGCAGAATCAAAGCTGAAGGCTCTGAGTGCATCATTTAGGTTGAAAAAATCTGATAGGTAATGTATATTTTCAAAAATATTTTCAAAGTAAATGTACATGATGTACAAGAGGCAAGGTAGAAAAAATATAAAGTGAAATATTGTTGTTTTTTTCTCATTTCTAACTATTTGAACATTCCTTTAACTAGGATAAGCAGGTATATTTATGAAAGAAAAAAAATAATTGATTAGATCAATTTATTCCATAGGAAATTTGATGAACTGAAGAACTACAGTAATGAAATGGAAAGTAACATAAACAACTTACTTAAGATCAGGGCAGTAAGTATCTTAGCATGTTTATATAAGGTTATAGTGGTGAGTGTAACAATGAGACCAAAAATCTACAGAGTTTGTGAAAAGTATTGGTTTTATCAGATTTGCTTTGGTTTTGTGTTATAAAATTACACATTATAACTATTATTTGGACTGATATCTGATATTTCATTGAAGTTTTCAAAGTTTACAAAGTTAAGAATTGACATATTGAAGTTTCAGAGCAACAAAGACATGGAAGTGAACAAAAAGGAATAACTTGTCGATATATAGATACATGTACAAGTTAGATATTCATAAAATTGTAGAGCTAGCTACAGTGACATGTAATTTTGAAATTTTCAATAAGTACATTAAATTTTGATTTTAACGAAAGTAGAAAGGAGTAGGTGCGCTAACCCCTCAAATCAGCCATATGATTGTGATCAAAATTGCTTTTATTTAACAAATGATAAATCATCACTTATTGCAATATGCAGTAGGTGAGGAAATACTGTGTAATAATTTTTAGCTCACCTCGACGAAGTTGAGTGAGCTTATGCTAAACCCCTGCGCGTCCGTGTCCGCGTCCGGTTAAGAAGTTTGGGGTAGCTCAGTATTTGGCAAGGTACTGATGCTACAGTAACCAAACTTGCACAAGTGATTCATATTTGGATGCCGAGGTGCACCCTTGCATCGGATGCTGCATCTAACCTACATTTTCCGCTTGATTGACTTGGTTAAGAAGTTTGGGGTAGCTCAGAGTGCATAGGTTAAGAAGTTTGGGGTAGCTCAGTATTTGGCAAAGTACTGATGCTACAGTAACCAAACTTGCACAAGTAATTCATCTTTGGATGCTGAGGTGAACCCATGCATCAGATGCTGCATCTGACCTACATTTTCCGCTTGAGTGACTTGGTTAAGAAGTTTGGGGTAGCTTAGTATCTGACAAAGTACTGATGCTACAGTAATCAAACTTGCAGTAGTGATTCATCATGGGATGCCGAGATGGACCCATGCATCGGATGCAGCATCTGACCTACTTTTTCCACTTAAGTGATTTTGCTTTTAAAAGCCAATATTGAGCAAAGTATAAGTGATACATGTACCAAACTTGCATATTGGATGTATCTTTGATTAAAACTTTCATAAAATGACCTTGACCTACTTTTTCCGCTTGAGTGATTTTGCCTTTCAAAGCCTATATTGAGCAAAGTATAAGTGCTACATGTACCAAACTTGCATATTGGATGTATCATTGATCAAAACTTTCATAAAATGACCTTGACCTAATTTTTCCGCTTGAGTGATTTTGCCTTTAAAAGCCAATATTGAGCTTGTTATAAGACCTTGACCTACTTTTTCCGTTTGAGTGATTTTGCCATTGATAGCCAATATTGAGCAAAGTATAAGTGCTACATATACCAAACTTGCATATTGGATGTATGTTTGATCAAACATTCATAATATGACCTTGACCTACTTTTTCCGCTTGAATGATTTTGCCTTTAAAAGCCAATATACATGTACTAAGAAATATGATTAAATTGAATTTGGCTGCCACGAGGTGAGCTTCATAATCCGTGATAACCTATGTTTAATCCTCATAACGTAACATTCGTGATGTATGACGTCATATTCCGACATCATTTACCCCACTGAATAATGGAAAACAATGAAAATTTGTCATATTTTGCACACAAATCTTTGAAAATCCAGTGCGTGCCATGCCTCGCCCATAAAACTTATAATACAAATTGAAAGGTAGATGAGAAATTGATCAATTGGTATTAAAATTACAATGGGCGAGGGCTGGCGGGCTACTTAATTTCATAATTTTGTATAAAAGTTTTGCCCGTTTATTGATATTTTCAATGATTTCAATGTATACACTAAGCATAGTTCTGTGTAAGAAAACCAATCTTTTCTCATTTCGATTCACCATACATTTGGCTCTTTGTAAACTAGAAAATGATGTCTTGAAAATATGGCTGGAATGGCATGTTTCCACACCCTCCTTTGAATTTTTTTGATATTCGAGCAGAAGATTGTGTCAGACTCAGAGCTTCAATTTGTAAAACTTCTGTACTTATCAAGATTATTCTGATGTTTTCTCACAGAGAATGGCTGACAAATTATATGGGATTCATAAGATCCATGCCAACTACGGTCGTGTTTACTGTGAGTGGGCTGGAATCGAGAAGGAAATGGCTAGTCCATTACAAAGTGCTGGTCACTATATGAATGTGTAAGTTAATGTACCATGAAGGTATTATGAGGTAAAGTCACTATATGAATGTGTAAGATAATGTACCATGAAGGTATTATGAGGTAAAGTCACTATATGAATGTGTAAGTTAATGTACCATGAAGCTATTATGAGGTAAAGTCACTATATGAATGTGTAAGTTAATGTACCATGAAGCTATTATGAGGTAAAGTCACTATATGAATATGATAAAGCTTTTACAAAGTTTAGGTCATTATATAAAGATGTAAGCAATATACATGTCAGAGATTTTTTTCAGTAATTTGGAAATGGGGTCGGGGCCCATGCAATTGGGAAAATCAACGACAATTGGGAATATTTTGGGAAGTAAAATAACAGTTTATTCAATCAAAAGTTCAGAATTGAATGTTTAATCAAAAAATTTTCTTTTAAAGATTATTTAATTTCTTATCCTCACAACAATATGGCATTTTAGTAAATTTGCTAAATTTTGAACCTGTAAATTTCACTGATTTTTGTGATTATTCAATCTATTAATAATTGGGAAACTTTAGAGCCGCAGCTGGGAAAAAAAGATACTATTTTTCATTGGGAATGGGGCCGAATAACGGCCCCAAGAAGGTGCAAAAAAAATCCCTGCATCTATACTTATACATTGTATATGAAAGAAATTGCGAATTCTGGTCAGTAAGTGAATGTGTACGTGTGTTAAAGCCGTTACAAAGTACATGTATAATGGTCATTATATGAATTTGGTAGTCAGTGTACATGTTCATGTATGAGAGCTGGTACAATTCAGGTTCATAATTTTTTTAAGAGTAATGTGGCAAATTACATGGCTACAAAACAAAATATAATTTTCAGAATTTACAATAAAAATAAATCAATAAATTAAGAACTGTAAACGTTGAAATTTTCATGTCAAGTTGATTTTCACGTTTTTGGCAAAATGGGATTCGCGAAAATTTCCCCGCTGCATTCTTACAATGGGAAAGGCATTAATTTTTTTATCGTGAATATTACTCCCACCGGAAATGTCTTGATGTTATAATCAAAATAACCGAGTTTACAGTAAAATTGAAGTAAGATAAATCTGTATATTAATATGTATGATTTCCGTGTAGGTATTCCCAGTCTGTGGATAGTCAGTTAGAGGAAGAGGAACAGTACGCAGATCAGCTGAAGGAATACATGGCGTTTGCCGAGTCTCTTAGGTCTGTACTCTGGTTCTTAGTTTTATGTCACCTACAGAGTAAGGGTGACATGTCCTGTCTTATTTGATATACATGTATGTGAACTAATTACGAGGGCTGATTGATATGGTGTGAGCCTAGGTTTTCTGGGTTGTAGGAGGTATTTTGCTGATAGATTATCTCCATAAACATGATAAAGGACAAACAATCAATGATACATAATATGCTTCACTTCTGACATGCTTACGGGAAAATGCTAAACTTATTATATACATGTATAAGTGTTGTGGAAAGCTCAATAGTTAAAGGTGTTTTGTTTCATCAGGACAATGCTCCTGTTCACAAGTCTGTCATTCATGATTGTGGCCTTAATTTGATTGAGCATCCACCTTATTTACCTGATCTTGCTCCATCAGACTTTCATCTATTTCCAAAACTAAAAGCAGCTATTTCTGGCACCCACTTTCAGTCTGATTATGACGTCATACTTGCAGTGGATGGCTTTTATTACCAGTCAAGATGAAAAGTTCTCCAAAAGTGGTATTGAGACCCTTAAACACAGATGGCAAAAGTGTATAGATACTGAAGGGGATCATGTAGAAAAATAATGCAAAATGTTAGATAAAATTCAAATCCGTAAATATAAGGCTCACAACATATCAATCAGCCCTCGTAGTATGTTCATAGAAAAGGATGAATATGAATGACTCTGTCTGTCTGTCATTCTATCCGTCTGGTAGTCACACTTAAACATAAATGGCTATATTTTAGATGGCAACATTTAAGCTAAGCCAATCACAGGCTCTGTAATTGCTGGTCATATGTGTAAAGAATCTTTAAAGAAACTGTCTCCATGGATCCTACAAAAGCTGAACAGTATATACTGAAAAAATATGTGGCCTGAGCAGGGCTCGAACTCCAGGCCTTCAGTAAGCACATCGGCATGCTAACCTCGTGTGCTATCCACTACGCCACCAGGGTAGTTGCCATCTAAGCCAGTTAGAAGGTATTTTGAAGTTTCTACATAGAAAACATGAATAAGAAGGGGCTTCGCAGATGCTCCCCCCACTTCTTATTCATGTAGAAACTTCAATATACCTTCTAACCTATACTTATATAATTTATTTGTAATGATGTACATGAAGGGATGGTCAATTAATATCATTGCATTAAATTTCTTCATTAGGTCAGTCTGTAAGAAGTTTGAGTGTTTACAGTATGATCTAGAGAGAGCAGAAGAAAACTTATCAACAAAGTCTAGTCAGAAAGAAATGTTGGTATGTTATTTATATCTGAAAATATGTTCAAAATATTGATATCAAAGAAAGCTGAAATTTATATATTTGGCTTTTAAAATTATAGCAGAGTTATTACATCTTGGTACTTTAAAGCATACGAAACAAAAAGTGTACAGAAATATTGGAAAATTAAAAGCCTGCTTGTGTATATCTATTATACACTCATTTTGTTTTCAAGATTACAAATACTTGAAATGGACTGCTTTTGTTGAAAGAAAGATAACTCTTAAACTGAGGTTCCTTTTTTGTCAAATTCCTTCTAGATTTGGTGTTGTGTAAATTGGACAATTCTTGCACATTTTCATCCTTTACATCTACATGTATCATGAGCAAAAATTGCTCATCATGTACATGTACAATAATTCATATGTAACACTTCCTATACTTCATAAGGCACAGGGTAAAACTGGGACCTTCTCACTCAGCGGAATGAAGTCAAAGTTATTTGGTAGCGACACTCCAGAACAGAGAGCAGAGAAAATAAAGCAGTTAGATGAGCAGATCAAACAAGCAGAGATAGAGGTAGAGAGGGCCTCACAGGAAACACAGTATGTAGATAATGTGTTTTTAATTACATTCTCCCCCCTTTAAAGTAGAAAATGAAAGTTACATGTAAAGATGCAATACAGAACCTCTACTAACATGTGTAAACCAGTTAGCAATCTACATTTTGTAGAACATGTACCTTTCAGATATAAAATCTAGATACCACTACATGTACTATAGCTCTTTAATTGAGAGGTGTAGTACCCAGGCTCAAATACATGCACTAAATGAAATCAAAAATATCTGTACAATAGATCTAGATTGATTACTTACTGTAATTCTGGTTTTATTATACGCCCGTCATTTGACGGGACATATTATGGTATGGCACGGTCCGTCCGTCTGTCCATCTGCTTATGGACCACAATAGCTTCAATATGTTTCAACAGATTTTCATGATATTTGTACATCATGATCATACTGTAAAAAGGAAGCAACTTTATATTTTCAGGTTCATCCCATTTGTCGTTACGGAGTTATGGGACTTAGATATTTTAAATACTGTAACAGTGAAATTATACTATGCATTTTTGCTATGATAGTTAAAAATTCTTTAAAAATCTATTTTTGGTCGAAATGTTTTGAAATTTTGTATACTTCATGCAGACAGGATGTTCTTTGACAAATGTAACAGGTTTTTCATTTTTTCTGTCGCATAAGCGAGAAATTATGTGTAATGGGAGGGGGGTTATATAGATTTACATGTTAAGCTAAAGGCAAAATATAGGCACATCGAATGCAATAACTTGAAGACATGTCAATAGATTTACATGATATTTCCACATTGTGATCAGACTTTGAAGAGAAAACTGCCTTTTGATTTTCAGGTTCGTACGATTTGTCGTTACAGAGTTATGGGACTTAGAAGTTTAAAATACAGTAACTGTGAAATTATACTAAAAAAGTTAAAAATTCTTCAAAAATCTATTTTTGGTTGAAATGTTTTGAAAGTTTATACATGGATATTTACATGTACAAGTAGTAAGGATGTTCTTTGACATATGTAACTGTTTTTTTAAATTTTTTCACATAATCGAGAAATTTACTAAAATAGTTAAAAATTCTTTAAAAATCTATTTTTGGGTGAAATGTTTTTGAAATTTGTATACTTCAAGAAGAAAGGATGTTCTTTGACACATATCACATATTTTTAATTTTTTTTGTCGCATAATCGTGAAGTTATGGGTTATTGGGGGGGGGATTTATATGGACAATAATGTATACATGTTAAGTTAAGGGCAAAATATAGGCACATGGAACGCAATAATGTGTCAACAGATTTTCTTGATATTTTTACATCATGATTAGACTGTAGAGAGGAAGTGGCCTTTCGAATGTCAGGTTCATCCGATTTGTCGTTATGGAGTTATGGCACTTGGATATTTTGGTGTTGTGAAAAAAAATCCCAATGGGTGTATCTTGCTGCGCGATCGTAGGCTTTTTGGTTGTTTGTTTAGTAATTTACATGTACATGGCATAAAGAAAGTTTTGAATTTTAATTTACCTTTGATGTCGAAAAACTTAACTGTCAGATAATTACATGTATATGTACATCATGTATCATGTGTATATATTATCTTTAAGGAATTATAACACAGACAGGCTAGCAAATGCAATAGAAACATGGGAAATGTATTGATGAACTAATTATTCAATGGATAACTCAAACAGGTCTAACATCTGCTCAACCTTTGATTTATTTCAGGGATTATGTAGACTCAGCTCTTAGGGACATAGATAGATTTAAACGACAAAAAGTTAAAGATCTCAAAGAAATATTCACAAACTACGCTGTGATGCAGATAAAACAATGCAAGAAGGTATACATGTATTCCTGAAACCCATGTGTCAACTTACTATAGATATAACTTTGATGACATGAATATCTTTCATTTAGATTTTGTTTTCATGCTACATCAATAAATTTGACCAGACCTACAAAATAATTATTGATTTTGTAGCAAGTTTTGTGGAAAATTGTTGATCTTTGAGCTATCATATTGGTGAAAGCTGCATTGATACGACAAAGTACTAGAATTCAAATGCATTATTCTGAACTTTACAAATTTAAGTATAAAAAGTCATTATACTAAGTTTGTAATTTTTGAACAAAGTGTTATGGCAAAAAAAAAGACAATGCAGAACTCTTTGATGCTATCGATATCGTTTTCTTAGAAATAGTTTTAAGAAGAATCTCATGGTTTTGGTACACAGTTTAGTTGCACCACAGATTTGACATGCTTGTTAATTACTGTAAGTGTGCGAAATTAACAGTGGACCGATGGCCAATGTCTACAGTAAATTGGACCAGTCTATAGCAATGGAAAAAGCCATAGACCAAATTGTCTATAGGAAATTTGAACATCAAAGTCAGATATTACCTTTGTAACATCGACTTGAATTGTGGCTCCTTCATAAAATAGAATATTCCATTAAATCATATTACACTAACATTGATATAATGTAGTAATATCATATTCTAGAATCTTCCATCTCTATTCAAGGTCAAGGGCTTGGTAGTTTTGAAGGTAATGTTTTGAATGTGAATCATATGAAATGTCGGGTACATGAAATGAAATGCATAAAATATTAGATTTTAGGAGGAGGTATTTCGGTCTGCAGGAAATTGCTGCGGTCCAAAGGAACTGAAAACTCTGTAGACCGAATGTCTATACGACTTCAAAAGTCAATTTCACACACTGCTGTAAGTTTACAAAGGAAACAAATTCTTTCTAGTAAAAATAATTTTGTGCTTACTTTTCAGGGCATAGCCATTTGGACAAGCGCAAAGGATTGTTTTCAAAAGATGTGATAAAGGACAGGAAAAAAATTAGTATGTGTAATGTGCTGTGCTAGATATACTGTTCAAATACATTTTATGTGTTTTATGTGAAGAAGGGCAAGAAATTCCGAGTTTGTGTAATGTTTTGTGCTAGATGTATGTGTTTTAAGGGTTTGATGTCATTGTATTTACATGTCCTACCATGACTTCAATAACAATAATTATTGATGTCTTTTGTAAAATTTCATCTCTGAGGCTTCATGGTTTTAGTTTAGAAAATGTAAATGACATTTCTCTAATTCTCTCTCCCTGATACTTACCCTGTCTCTAAAAATCTTTCCAATATTCACATGGGATATGCAGATGACAGACTTGAATCTTTTTACTTCAATAAAAATCAAATAAAGTTGAAGTGAAATTTCTTTGAAGAAATTAATTTCGATAATAAAAGGAAGTGAAACTTTGCTTCTTGACCACACATATTTTTAGTCAATGTGTTGCGTTTTAAGTTGCATAATATTATGTCATTGAAATGATTGACCAGTGTATGAACATTCCTTGTATAAATTCTTGTTGTCTGTAAACTTGTTGTTGTCAAAGACTAGCTTTGTCTTTAAAATGTTGGACTTTACCTTGGTGGTTTGTAGGTCAAAGAACTTCACATGCCTTTGTTATGTTACATGTACACAAATACTGTAAGTTTGCACCTTCACACCTTGGGTTTGATCTACATGATCTACATGTAGCTTTTAAAAATCAAGATTTACCACAGAATGGTTTAGTTTCTGAAATGCTGGGTATCATTGTCCTGAAAAAATTGTTCGATTTTGAAATTAACATATCATGGACAAACATTTATGAATTTTACTATTTGTTTGATAAACCTGTATTTCATTTATCTTCAGTTTACACTTAAAATATTTTTAACATGACTGAACTTTGTTATGTAGGTGTTCTAATCTGGAAAACACATTTTGTCATTTTACATTATGTATGAAAAAGTAAACAGTGCAAGATATTGAAATGATGAAGATGAAATACATTGAGGTCATAATTTTATATGGTATCAGATAGGTGTATGTGTGCCACTCAGTTTTAAAATGCTCAGTGTAAATTGTGCAATATCTTTAGGGCAATGTCTCGTTTAGAGATGTATATTGATTTTATTTATAAAAATGCTGTGTAAATCCAATACTTGGCTCATCTTAAGCTTTACTTACATGTACATGTACATGATGTATGTAATATCTTTTCATCAGGTAGATAATTATTCCATATACGTGTATTACAGCTATTTTATCATTTCTATATTCACTTTGATTTTGGTCTGTAGATTCACAATGTGTCTCCATCTGTTGTCAATATTTATTAAATCTCAGAAATTATATGCAGTGAGGAACACACACCCAAGTAGATTGCCCATGACAGGACCATTTTATTCATCCTGATGTAATATTTGACTTGTCACCTAAACCTTGGACTTCGCTACTTCTATAACTGACAAAAATTTATTCTGAAATCTGGAAAAAAAAAACTCCTTATAAATGTTTTGTAAAATTTGTAAAACACTAACTACTAGTATGTCTAAGGAACTTTGAATTCAAACACTACCCTTTCATTAACATGTCATATCTTGGCAATGGGGGTTAATTCATAGTACTGACATTTTATACACAAAAATGCATTTAGAGGAGTGTTCAAACATGATAAGTGCTGAATTTCATCAGTTTAAAGGATCATAACCCATAATGTTAAAGATTAAAGGATTATAACATGCATAAGTCTTTCGTTTAATTTCATTGTTAAAATTTCCTTATGTAGAAAAAACTATAGAATAAATATATGTACATGTATGTAAAATTCAGTAATTGTTTTGCCTAGGAAGATCACAAAAATACGGAAATTGGTGTTGACGTACTTCAGAATCTACAGTGTCAGTAGATTTCATATTACTGTATTAAAACTCTATTTTCACGATTAGTGATGTTACTGATGACATTATTTGTGATAGAATAAATGTTGTGCAATAATACATAAATTATTATGACATTAAATGTTGTCTTAAGTTAACAATGATTTGTTAGTGTCCTATTTTTCTCCATAGAGCTTGATGTGTGTCTAGTGAAGTAATCATTCCCAGAAATATTTCATTTAGTTCTATTCATTTTCTAAATTCTTCCCAGGCATATTGCTTTTCTACAAACCAGTTTGTCCTGAACTTTAATCTTATAAAAATTTGATATTTCTCAATCACATACATGTTTTTTATGCTCCCAGAAAAACATGAAAAAGGGGTAGGGGCACGAAGCCTCTAAAACAGCTCTGCGATTTTCCTTAAAATTAAACTTAATGAGAAGTTCTTGATATATGGCATAAAATAAAATGAATGTTTCCCACTTTTAAAGAAGGGAACATATCAACAACCAAAGCACCATAGGAAGTCTTATGACATCATCAAGTGACATCATTTTAACGTTACTGACAAAACATGGTAAAGAATGCTAGAAAATGTGTCTTTAGTGGAAAATTTCGATGTGGCCACATGTGTCGAGAAACATGAAACTTTTAAGACAAAAAGATATAATAATTATCTTTCATTTGTAAATTTTTCATGTTTCTCAATGGATGTGGCCAATTTTAATTTTAAAGAAGCATGTAACTTTTGCAGCAATTTCATGGAAAATTATCGAATTTGAGATTTTCAAAGGGCTTAAAGCTACTGTTACACAATCTCAGCACATAATTTAGAAAATAGCTTTACGAAGTATCGAATCACAAAAAATATTCTATTTATTCAAATGTTCAGGGGCTTCATGGCCCTACTCCTTTCAGGGGAGTATATAGTCGTGTCTGTCTGTCCATCTATCTGTCTGTCTATTCGTCTGTCCAAGCTTGTATCTCCTACATTAGAATTTGATCATATTTCACACAAATGTTCCTTGAGATAGATCATTTTAGACCAAGGTTTCTTTATGACAATCATCAAAGGTCAATGTCATTTTCAGGCTAAATATAACTTATTTTTCAAATAAATAATTTTAAAAAGCATTCAAAATCAGTATTTCAATTCAAATGGTCTGAAATTTTGTGTAATGATAGAAAGATGCGAATTTCATTTATATATACAATTATTAACTTCAAGACAAAGGTCATTCGTAAAGGTCAAGGTCACTTTTAGGCTAAAAATAGCTTTAAAAAAAATCAGAAATTCATGAAAACATCTACATGTATTTCAATTCAAAATTGTCTGAAAATTTGATGATCAAAGGAAAAATGCACAGTCATTTGTTTAATTATGTAGCAGGTTTTAACATATTTATTGCATTGATGGTTGTGTACCAAAAATTAAAAAGTTATGTCCGGACCATTTCTTTTCATTACTTCCATTAATCTGCATTAATTTTACATTTTACAGAATCATTGCCCATTGCCAAATGTACGTGCCATGTCCTTGATTAAAGTTCAAGGTCAAGTATATGCGTGTCAAAAGTATTGTCCAGACCATAATTGGCCGGATTGCGAAGCAAAATCCGGTCTATGAAATGGCGAAGTCCGTCTGTCCGTCAGTGCGTCAACATTTTGGTTAAAGTGTTGCGTTTAAGTCCGCTGAGAGAAAACTGTTTGGAGGAGCAACTTGAAACTTGACATGGTGATAGACCATGATGAGTCGAATCAAACACAGCAACAAAATTTGACCTAGTGACCTTGACCTTGGAGTTTGACCTACTTTTGACAAACTTTAACCTTGGCCATAGCTTTTGAATGGTAAGTGATAGGGCTTTCATATTTCACTTGTGTATTTCTTGTGACAAGGCCTTTCCATGGATACTAAAAAAATTTACCATGTGACCTTGACCTTTGAGTTTGACCTACTTTTGAAAAAATATAACTTTGGCCATAACTTTTGAATGGAAAATGACAGGGCTTTTATATTTCACATATGTATTCCTTGTTACAAGACCTCACCATGGATACCAAAAGTTTTGACCTTGTGACCTTGACCTTGGAGTTTGACCTACTTTTAAAAATAATAAATATGGGCTACATGTATATCTCTTGAACTATAGAGGCTATGGCTTTGAAATTTCACATGCAGAATCTTCATGACAAGACCTTTCATTTGATATCATGAGTTTTGACCTAGTGACCTTGACATTGACCTTCGACCTACTTTTGAAGTATAAGATGTAGAGTTTTGATATTTCACATACAGAATCCTATGCCCAGAGTTTTCATTTGATATCATGACTTTTGACCTAGTGACCTTGACATTGACCTTTGACCTACTTTTACACTATAAGATGTAGGGTTTTGATATTTCAGATGTAGATTCCTCATAACCCGACCTTTCATTTGATATCATGACTTTTGATCAAATGACCTTGACATTGACATTTGACCAACTTTTAAACTATAAGAGTTAGGGTTTTGATATTTCACATATAGATTTCTTATGACGAGATCTTTCATTTGATATCATAACTTTTGATCTAGTGACCTTGACATTGACCTTTGACCTACTTTTAACTTATAAGATTTAGGATTTTGATATCTCAGTGGTAGAATCCTCATGACCACAACTTTCATTTGATATCATGCATTTTGATCAAATGACCTTGACATTGACCTTTGACCTACTTTTGAACTATAAGGGGTAGGGCTTTGATATTTCACATTTAGATTCCTTATGACCATAGCTTTTTTTTCATTGCATAATAGTATTAATGACCTTTGACCTTTCTGTCTATGCAAAAATGTATATGTCATCTAATACAAACACTTCGCAATCCGGCCTTACCGCCTTTAACGGTTTATGTTTTTTTTCATTGCCAAGATGGAACTGAAGATATATTTCAAAGAATTGTTGCCAAGGACCGAAGAATTGGTAATGATGTTGACTCAAGGTTATAAGTTAAAGCTAGAGCTCATAGAACATGCTATCTGAAAAGAGTGTGGATATGATTTTTGTAGAGGCACCCATTTTGGGACTGAACTAAAATATATGCCGGAAGGTATGCTGATGAAAACGTGTTTCTCATAATGGTATCTTACAATAAGAGAACGTTGTTTTCACACAACGCCTGCACGTCTTGGTTTCCCTTGTACCTTTTGCGTTTTTTTTTTTTCTGTTGCATTGGGTGTTTTGGGGTTTTGTTGTGGGTGCTGCAACCGAGTGTTGTTGGAGATATCCTCCTTTATTCTTGGAAAACCTTTGGACCTTTCGTTTTGCTGATTTGTGTGTATGGTCATCTGACAGTGGGGATGTTATTTTACACTACAATTGTGCGTTCTTCGAGACCTTTTGGTTACCGGAAAAGTGGAAGTGTAGTGCGCACGTAATCCGGATAACAACACCATTTACTGGCGTGGCAGATGACTGTCCTAAGTAGATACCAATTGCTCATTGGTCCGGTTGGTTTATTTATGGTCTTTTATGTTTGGTGTTTTGATGTCGTGTTTGCTGTTCCTTGTCCCTCTTTATTCTCTTCATATGTATGTCTTCCCTATGTTCTCACTTTGGGTGTTTTGCTGTTGGTGCTCCATGGAGATACCCTCCTTTCCTCTGTATATATAAAATTTGTATAGAAAATCATTCGCTATAAAATTGTATATCAGTTCAAAGTCTGCCACGGGTACAGAGGTTCTCTGAAACGTGCATGTCTGGTCCATGCTGTATTAAATTTGTCTGTTTTAAAATGATGCTATTGAATTTGAAGACTTGTTATCAGAAATTTATTTCGTCGCATATTATCATTATGAAAAGATATAATTACAGAAGTACAAAAAAACAATAGCACTTTGTTTCATAAGATTTTATCATTATCATGCTTATTTTAATCATTATTTTGATACGCATGCGCCGTGAACACACCACTGAAATTAAAAGAAAAGGCATTAGAGTACATACATAAAATATATGTTATCACCCGATGAGTCTCACGGACATTCAGATAGGAAAGGTGGTTGTAGGGACTCTGTCTTTTCTTACGGCATTTGAACATGGCCCGTCATGGAGTCCTCTTGTCAGAATATGTAAGAGTGCTTTTCTTTTCTATAAAAATGTGCTGGTATTCAAGACTGTAGATTGGTCATATTCTATGCCAAGTGTCTGTCTAGTGAAAGCAGGATCATATTCACAATATAAAAGGCGTTTGGTGATTGTAAGAAGTTCCGGTATTATTTTGAATAAGGTAAGATCTTTAGTATGATATTCCTTGTTACAACAATTTTCTTCTGATACAACATGCTTTAACCTTAATTGTGAGCTTGACCTTGAAGTTTTACAATAACGAAAAGAGGGTGCCCTCATTTCAATGAGTATTCGTTTTTTTTTTCATTTTTCCTTTTGTTCGTTATTTGTTGATCGTCAATCATAATATTACTGTCACATCGGCTTTGTATGAAATACATGTAATAGTTTAAAAAGGATCTTTGTACCTCGTTGGTGTTACATGGTGTCCCATCCGCGGCCATTATACCATAGCAGAGGTTATCACTTGGTTTAGTACAATACAGGGACTGACATTTCTTTTCTGGATTTGTTGAGTAAACACTCACATGCTATAAGAAGTATTTATATCAAATGCTTCTTCATTGTCATTGTAAAATATTAAGTAAACTCTAAGGCACAAATGATAAATATATCATGTATATAGTTCGTATATAATTAACCAAAGAAAAAGCTAAGATATAAAAATACAACGAACATCTATAGCTATGGACATTAATTAGGCTTCCCCTGATTGCTAGAATTTTCACCACTGCAATTTCTTCTTTTCAAGACTACTTGGAGAATCCGATTATGATAAATTAAAAAAAAAATCTTGTCCGAAGTTTACATATCGAAATTTGTATAGGGCACTAGCCATCCGAGACATGACTTAAAAGTTATTATGGTTTTTCATTCTAATCTGTCTAAATAATTCCTTCGTGCATCTTTATTATTTGTTTTCCAAAATCATTTCAATGTTCTTTATTTCCTTATTTTTTGATTGAAAAGAATAAATACAAATGGTCACCAAGGTATAATTATATCTGTTCATTAGAAAAGCTGATTGAAGCTGGAAGCATTGAGAGCAAATGACAAGTTTCTGAAGACTTGGGAGGGCAACTGGCAATATGAAAAAGCTTTGACTTTTTGAGCATATAAATATGAAAAATTCCTCCAATATCTTACTTCGAAAAGAAGAAGCTAGAAGTACACAGCGTCTTTCTTCAGTCCTCTTTGGAAATTACTGATTCTGATAATTTATTTTTCGATTTCCTTTGTAAGTAAACACGATCAAAGAAATTTATTTTGCAAAATGATAGAAATCAGTCACATAAAAATGATTGAATCCCGTCATATTATAAAGTTTGTCCATTTAATTGCCTTTACTACACTATTTAGGGAAATCTAATTCCAAGGATTTGTAGTACTTTCTATTCTGCACCCAATGAACTCATAAAATGAAAATGCGCAGGAATAAATTTCGAGAAATAAGAATGCGCGCAAAAGGTATGGAATTCAGTCATTTGGAGGTAAATCAGCAAGTAAAGTCAAAATCAAAATTACTGATATTAGTAATTTCTGAAAGAGTACTGAAATCAGTGATGCCCCTGACTGTTCTTTTTTTTATACAGAATATGAAAAAAAATACATAATCTCACCGGGCAGAATCGTGATGTTGGACCGTATATCTGTTGACATTGATAGTTCTCCGTTGGAACATTGGAAGTGGCTGTTAAAGATTAAACACGCCCAATGATTATAAAGATTCAGTACCTAGTCGCACTTTTAGTTAGAGGAATAATATAGTAGATGTAAACACCAAACTTAGATATCTTACCTGGATTGAATTTAGGAATATTATGGCATGATTCACAGCAGTGATTCCTTGTCTTGGCATCATAACACTCCTGTGGTGCCAGAGGGATTACTTCCTTACAGCTTTTATGGTACAGTCGATAATTACCCATATCACCGTACTGACAATTTACTGAAGTATCACAAATATTAAGATCCGATGTAAAAAAAAAACATCAGTTTTGATTTTGCAAGATAGAAAATGTTTTATCATTTTTATTAATTTAGTACTTCTTTGCACATACATGGACTAATATACTTAGAAGATTCAACGCAAAATTATGCTTTTATCTAATTTCATCTTTTTTTTTCTTCTTATAGCGATAATTGATTATAAAAAAAAACATTCTTAAAAAGTTGTCTTGTACACATCAATTGGTAGTTTTTGACTAATTACCTGCTATATACATTGCATTACAAAGGAGATGAATTTTGTTATTTTCTTTATCATTCTAATGTATTAACCTGGCATTGATGTATTGACGTATTTCTGGCAGTTGAAACAGCATACATCAGCATTATGTCCAAACGTACACTTGTATGCCGTCTCTTTACTCACAATATTCTGGTCACACCAGTCGTTTTCATTTGGAAATATGCAATCGTCTGAAATTAAATTCAACCAAAAATATTTAGAGCTTATTTAGATGGACCTTACTCAATGCAAACTTGGCGATCTTGTTTCTTCTACGTAATTATGTAGCACGTTGTAGTAATATTTGTTAATTGCCATATACATTCGCAGAATTGTGTTTTTATTTAAGCAGGAGATGCTTACTATTCGTGGGCACCTGGTCTCATATCGGGAGTTCGCTTCTTTTCATATGGTGGAGATTTTTGTTTGTTTGCTTTGGTTCCTGTTTCATCCTGATTTTGTATGTCTTCGGTTTCTGATTTTCTGAAGTATCGTTTTTGTGCTGTATACAGGGATATGGTCGTTTCAGGAAAATTAATGTGTATCGCCACTGAGATTTTCTAACTAACCATTGACAAAAAAAAGGTAAGCAAAAAGGCCTACTTCACGCATGTTAGATAATGAGCATATCAACAGTGTCGGTTTGTTTCCTACATCTATGTTTATATTGGATGGGACGCTGAATTTTCTTATACAAAATCCGACGGAAATGCCATGCTTATAGTTTCAACTTAAACTTTGAAACATAATACGGAAGTGTTATAAGTATCATACGATTTGAACAATGAGAGAAGAGTCTATAATGGATTTTATCTATATTTCCAAATTGAACACTGTCAGTCATTTTTTTTTCAAGATGTTCCATGGTTGTGTATAATATATAGAATGCTTCCATTATACAGCTCGCATATAAGCTTGTGAGATAATGAACTCGAGCTCCACAGTCAATTCTAAACGATTCATTTACCTCTGTAGTTAGGTCCATTCACGGAATAAGTGCAATTTCCTCTGAAGCAGACCTGCAATTGCATGAAATGCAGTTTGTAAAATAGATTATTTATGAGGTATTTTCAATTTGACTATCAAATGTTAAGAATTGTTTTAAATTTTATCAATTCTGTAAAGATTTATGATCAGCTTTGGCCTTGATCACGATAACCTTGTCTTTGCAGGCCTTGCTGAACTTTGTCCAATCAAGATAATAGACTTACTCAGACTTTCTCTTAGATTAATTCTATCCTTAGACTTATTTAGGAAGCTTGTTGATAAGTTGATTGACCAATAATTTACAAGGTAAGTTTAATCAAGAATCTTTTATACCATTTTATGACCACATGTAGTACCATCAGCCGCTTGTGTGCTGTAGCATAAATCTGTTCCTGGTTTTTCACAGTACATTTTCCCACACATGGAATGAAAGTTGGTACTATAGTCTGACACAGTCTATAGAATGAAAAAAAAAGCTATCGATCTCTTTACACATACGTATTAAGTAGTTCATTGTTTAAAGATTTTTATTTCATTCATTAATTCAACATATGACAACTTCACAGTTTATCTGAACCCTTTAAGAAAGATTGTGCTATATTCATTTGTTGTATTATGTTAGTTGTTATTACAACCCCACTTTTCTGTAAACGGCTTCACAACTAAAAAATTATGATATTGATGCTGCACACAACAAGTGGTTACCAATAGTGAAATTCCAAAAGTACTTGTCGGCACTGTGAGTTAAAATCCTATTTTGCTTTATTAAAACTTACATACATTTGTCTATTTGCTTTCTGTGCTATAGTAATATAATTTAATTGGAGGTTATAAGATTTGATGATAGTCTCCTAACTGTTGCCCTCACAGGGAAATTTTATGTAACTTCTTGGCCTTCCTCTTATACGTCCATTTTACATAACAACACTATTATCATATTGTATCTAGAACACATTGCAAATATTTCTTGACCTTTACACATTTGTTCATAATTCTCATGGAATCATACTGATACATGTATAATTTAAGATACGTAATAATCTACCTGACAAAATGAAGATTGTTGACCATAAATCCCTTTACATTGATCGTCGGGTGAAGGAACCTTAGTGTAATCAACTAAAAGTAACAGGTTAATTGGTTTCAAGAAAATAAGTAATAAGGACTAATTGTAAACGTCTTCAAATTGAACAGCATCATTTAAGAACAGATAAGTTGGCAACATGGACCAGACATGCACGTTTCGGGTACTCAACCCTCGTCAGTGATCCTCAAATCTAAACAATGTAATATGCCAAAAAAGTATGAAAGTTACTATGTCGAAAAAGCGTATCGAAAGACGTAGTAGGATGGATGGGATGTGATGCTACAGGACCCTCTTTTTAGAAATTTCAAGAAATTTTCATAACAGAAATTTAAAATGCGTTGAAGAAACGATCAACCGAAGTTGATCGAACTTGGCTACATGTGCCCTCGGGGACTCCTGGTCCACCAGCAGTGACACTCACCAAGTGGTATAAATGTAAACGTCCTCAAATTGAATAGCATCATTTAAGAACAGATAAGTTGGCAACGTGGACCAGACATGCACGTTTCGGGTACTCAATCCTCGTCAGTGATCCTCAAATCTATATGTTATACCTCTTCAAATTCAATAGCATCATTTGAGAGCAGATGAATTTGCAGCATGGACCAGACATGCACGTTTTAGGTACATAACCCTCATCAGTGATCCTCAATCTAAAGAATGTAATATGGCAAAAAATATATAAGTTATTATGTCCAAAATGTACCGAAAGACGAAGCAGGATAAGTGGGATATGATGCCACAGAACCCATGTTTCAGAAATTTCAAGAGACTTTGATAACAGAAATTTTCGAATGCGTTGACGAAACGATCAAGGTACACAATGAACCCTTTATGGGATCTCAAGACGCTGACTCTCCCCAGTCACCTGTTTTCAATATATTTCCCTGACATTGGCGCCATAGCACTTTCTATATTTGACATAATGTCAGACAGTGCATTAATTTTATATATTGTTTTCATTTTCTTGCTTTAACATCGACGGCGGGTGCGGTTAGCCAACAGGGGATGCTTACTCCTCCCGGGCACCTGGTCCGACCTCTAGCTTGCTAGGGTTCCGTCTATGCTTAATTTTGTGCTCCATTGCGAGTGCCGTTGACATTATCGTCAGGATCTTCTTTAACTCACTGGTCTCACTCCGGAATTTTATTCATTCCAAAGTTCGCAGCCGTTCCTATTGAAAATCTAATGGTTCTGCCTTGCATTCTCGACTTTGAGACTGAATAAATGATCGGTACTTCTTTAATGTTTATTTCTTTCTTTTTGGAATCATAACCTGTTTTCAGCTTTGTTTTGGGTTTGTGTATGATTATCGAATAAGATGATTTGTCTTAGAAATTTCGAGCTACAATGTATCTAAGACATCATGGAAAGTTTATTGCTTTCAGAATTCGCCACATAATGATGTATTTTCATTTCGGGCAGTACGCTCGATCTTCAGGTTTGTTTGTTCATGAAAGAAGACATATTTAAAAAAAACACTAAATAAGAATACAGCGGTGATGTGTTCAATGATCAATATTTACCTATTAATGCCCGTTTGTGTGGGTACTATTCTCTCATAGTGTTCATTTTGGAAGGAATAGTGTTCGAGCGTTAGCGAGGGCACTATTTACCATACAAAAACAACGCTATGAGTGAATAGTGCCCACACAAACGGGCATTATTGGGTTTAGTGCATCACATAACCACGACACCAATTTAAAAAAGGACAAAGTATAGATATTTTTTTTTTTCGAGGAAGAGGCGACACCTTTATATAGCGCATTACTCCTCATGCGATGTAACTCTGTAAAGCAAAAATCAATAGTGACCGGTTGCAGGGCACTATTCTCGCATAGTCCCCATGTGCTCTACCAATGACATTTCAAGCATTAATCATGTGGAGCACTAATTTGTGTTAAAGCCAGCCATTTCTTTTTACTTATGATACTAATGGGTTGATGCCACTGAAATCGAGCATGCTCACAGTGTTTAGTACTAGGAATAACATGAAAAAGACCCATCGCAAAACAATTATCATACATAACTGATGTACTGAACTCGACAAAATTTGTTATACAATTTTTATGTCGCATGTTCCCGAAGAATGTTCCCTTAAATTGGTGTAACTAATATTGAACTATTATCACAGTATTATGTCTACTCACTCGGCGATGATCCAACTTTTGCGCATGATTGACAACATCGCTCTTTTACATTGCTGTTATAACAATCTTGAGGACGGGACTTTATGAGTTGCTCACAGTGCATGTTATACTTAGTGTAGTGAAGGTCATCCCCAAACAAGCAATCATCTTATTATAAAGAAATAGGAAAAGAGAGATAAATATTAATTGAACAATATATTTTTGGAATATGTATACTCTAATTGTTGAAAATTTTCATCTAGCTTCATTATGTTTAACTTTAGTCTTGGAGATATGAATATATGAAAGTCAAGCAGAATATGTTGTAGAATAGATACCTGGTAAGTCAGGGGCGTTTTTATCATACATACATTTACCAAGTACGCACCACTGAAAAAATACGTGTCAACAGTAATTATTTAAAACGACAAACAATAATATTACATGTAATATGATGAGATACACATTAATTTGGAGTAAAATTGTAGTTGTTTGTCTGAATTTTGTGCGTTTCATTCTTTAAAGAAAATCTAATCAAGCAGTCTTTACTTCTTAACTTATATTACGTGTCAATAAAACTACAACTGGATTATAATCCTTCAAATTCACCACCCCTCATTTATGAAATCTTGATTGATCCCCTGTTTATGATACATAAACCTAGTACACCCAATGCAGCTAAGACTTGCCATATGTCCTGTGTACACCCAGGAACAAAGGTTCATTGAGTCATTTTTTCTTTTATCTTAGTCTTATTATATTTTGCTGTAGATTTCATCTATCGATATGTGAATATAAAAGAATGTATGTAGTCATTTATGTTTACATAGGGGTATTTTGGTGTCTTGCTGTGGGTGGTGCAAATGAGTCTTGTTGGAGATTCACCGAAGCTTCCATAAATAGACATTTGTATGATACTTCAACGTACAACATGAGACGCCAGAGACATAAACTTGAAACACAAAAGACAACACATAAACCAACAAGACAAATTGGAAATCTAAGAAAATGACAATTATTCTCATACCATAAAGCTTTATACAATACCTTTTTCTTTCCACAAGGAGTACCATTTGCTGCATAAGTCTCGTGGCACGTGTCATCGGGATACTTACATCTCAGTTCATCACATACAGGCTCAAAAGACACATTATATGTATCTGTGCCCTAGAAATAATTATTTGTCTTCTGTTTTAATGGAATTAGAAACAAATGAATAGTTAAACGTTATCTTAATACAACAAGCTGTATTCATAACTTAATTTTCCTATCAATATATTAAAAATGAATTGAATGTTAGATTCAATCACGTCTATCTAAAATCGTTTATTTTAGAAAGCAGTAAAATGTATTTTACCTTACAGAATGTAACTCGAGGACCGAATAGTGAAGTGCATTGGTCATATACACTTGGCACATTGTTATAAACAGCAGCAGGGATACCTTAATCGTAAGTGCAGACAGAAATCTTTAAATGATAATTTTATAATTCAATAATGCATGCAGACAAGAAACGCTGATTCTTCCCAGGTACCTGGTCTCACTTCGGAATGTTGTTCATTCCGGGTTTTGCAACTGTTCCGATGGAAGTTCGAATGATTTTGTCTTACTTTTTTTTTACTTTGACACTGAAGAACTGATGGGTAGTTCTATGATGTTAAACGTCTTCAAATTCAATAACATCATTTAAGAACAGATCAATTTGCAGCGTGGACCTGACATGCACGTTTCGGGTTTTTAACACTCGTCAGTGATCCTCAATCTAAACAATGTTTTAAAAACATTATCTTACACTTAATAGAAACACAATTATTTGCAGTGGGATATTTTAGACATTGTATTTGCATATTATCCATGGTTCTAGATCTTGAAGTCATAACCTGATGGTCTGTATTAATATTGATTCACTGAAATAAGTTTAGAAATCTCTCCAATACAAGGTTGAAGGATTTTACAAATGACTCTTATCTTCAGAGCATGATATTTAGGAAAACCCACAAGACAAATCTACAAATCGCAAGAGGACATAGCAATATTAACTAGAACATCATACAAAACAATCGAAACAGACGTACAGAAACATCAAACATTAATGATAACACATGAAAGGAAGGAAACCAATGTACACCCGGCGCCGACTTTGGACGGCCATCTGCTAATAACAAATGGTGTGGTTATTCGGATTACGTGCGCACAACCCTCCATTTCTCCGGATACTCAGAGGTCTCCATAGACGCACAATTGTTGTATAAACATAAAACCGATATGTCCAAGTTATTCTGCCACAGAACACACTTCTGAACATGAACATCACTAATTCGGTGCACTAGCCATGCAAATGTCGGATGATAAATCCTCTTCAGTTGCTCTTCAAGTCAAAATGATTCGCATAAGCAGAGTCGTAAAAAAGATCTAAAGCTATAGAAACACACAAAAATATCACCTTTAAAAAAGGAATGAAGACGTTAACTTATAACACATACTAATGAAGAATTATGGGCATCTCGTATTCTCATCTATAAGAAAGTAGGGAATTTATGATTGAAGTACTACACACCATTTCGATATGAATCTATGACATGTCTGCACTCCTCACAGCATATTGCCCTCACATAGTTGCCATAGCAATGTTCTGGTCGTGCAGATATGTAACCATGACAACTTTTAGTCCAGTCTAACTTCCATATATCCCTATCGTTTTCCCATATGTCATGAATCAAGAAATCTGGACCGTTTCCATTTGGACAAGAATCTAATTCAATGAGACATAATGAATTAATGGTACACATATATATTCGTAAGCTCTCATAGGGCTTAAAGGTTTTTTTTTTTTGGCTTCTTTATATTACTGAAAATTATCTCTGAATAGAGGTTATAAAAGTTTAAAGAAGGATATGTCATGAGTAGGATCACACAGACCATGTACAGACGATGATACCGCCGAGGATTGAACGCATTCACCAGCCATACACCACTGAAATCCTACGTCTTTTATTGTTATAGTACCTTATATGTAATCTTTTATCAAAATGTTATTAAAATGTCGCAAAAGTTGAGTTTATTGCGATTTTTTATGTGGGAACATTGATCCCTAAGATAATTTGTATACGGATAATTGTTCACCCAAGCCATGTTGTTTATATTGTAACATCATTAAAACAATGTACATTCAAATTAGAAATGGAATATTTCATTACTGACTGTTTAACCTCTTCAAAAATGCAAACCTTCGTCGTAATTGCTTTTATCAAGGGAAATAACGGTGATTCTAAGCAATTCCGATTGGTATTTGCATTGATGTCCCAGAAGACGAAGGACGACTTCTCATTGGTCTATTTACATTTTTATTATATGATATCTTATCTGATGAGAAATATTATGAAAAAAATGAATTTGATAATTATAATATATATCATGCAGAAGGTCATCAAACGAAGTTTTATTTATCTTATCATTTATATGAAATTATTTAATGATCGTTTAAGTTGGATGTATCTACTTTAGAAATCGTGAAGATCTAAATCTCTTTATATTGTATTTATTTCTTTTCAAATTCGTTACAATTTTCTTTGTTATGCCGTTCTACCTCTAGTTTTGAATGCTTACCCTATCAAAGAAAGAGTTAGATCCATATTGTAACTGACATTGTTGGTCTGGGGTATATACCTGACCATACCATTCATTAAGGTAGGATTCCATCGAGTCTGATTTCAAATTGGTATTCCGTAAAAGGCAATTGTTGTTATGTCTGAAAAATAGAAATATGATGCATGTCATGCTCCCCTTATTCATGTTATCCTCGGGGAAATCGACTTTGTACTCTTTGATTTTTTAGCCTGTTATAGAACCCTTTCTAAATTCCTTATTGATACCTGATATGTATTTCGTAAAAAAAAAGATTCCTATATGTTTCCCAATGGTGTAACATGTATAATGTTACATTGCCTTTTTTCTACATGTATTTAAATATTTGCATGTTTTATGTGGTATCTTGAGATTCATACCTCCTTAATTGTGATTATCAAAAATAGGAGAAAACTGTAAAACATCCTTTGAGATCAATGTGCGATTGATTGAATAAAGATTGTTGTACCAATGTGTAGATTTTGGAAATTAATCTTTACAAGCTACTGCAAGGTTCTTTTCTAATCCGTTAAGAACGTCTTGCGTATGTGAAATAATAAAATTATCAAATTTAGTGACACATGAATATGTTTAAACTAAAGTATAGAGTTTTTCATTTATTTCGACTTAAATTGTTTTCCTCACATGGGCTCTTGCTTAGTTTTTAACAATAAGGTTACTTAGATACAGAACTTGAAATGTTTTTGGGATGATATCTTTTATCTAGAAGATAGAAAATATTACTTACAAGTTCAAATTGCTAATGAGGTTTTTGAAGTATACAACTGTACAAGAAGAAAATATCCACTCGTGGGTAGTATTTCTCTTCATCACAGGAGTCATAACAAAACCACTTTCCTCTAGACACGTATTATTTGTCCCATCATGCTGAGCCCCAAGGCTGAGAGAAAAAATAATAAATGGAAAAAAATAAAGCAATATATTATTCATTGAAATTCAAGTTCATATAATCGTCATAACTACGCAAGACAACTATTGCTAGATTTGCAATAAATGTAAGAGTAAAAACTCAAAGAAATAGACAATTAAGGATTGAATTTGAAGACGTTTAACATTTATATCACTTGGTGACTGTCACTGCTGGCGGACCAGGAGTGCCCGAGGGCGCATATAGCCAAGTTCGATCAACTTCGGTTGATCGTCTCTTCAATGCATTCGAAAATTTCCGTTATCAAAATTTCGTGAAATTTCCAAAAAGTGGGTCCTGCAGCAACATATTCAACCCATCCTGCTACGTCTTTCGGTGAATGTTTGGACATAATAATTTTCACACTTTTTGTTAATATTACATTGTTTAGATCGAGGATCACTGACGAGGGTTAAGTACTCGAAACGTGCATTTCTGGTCCATGCTGAAAATTTATCTGTTCTTAAATGATGCTATTGTGTTTGAAGACGATTAACATTAGTTCAAATGATTTATAAAGTTTCACAGCAGAAAGGGTGTGTCTTTTTGCATTTATTCCATGTGATTCTAACTTACCCATGTCCTATTTCATGTGCTACTGTAAACACTGTATCGAAGTCTAGTTGGTCACTGATAACAGATGCACTATTTTTTCCGCACATTGCACTAAGAGTGGCGATTCCTGGTATAGAAATATTTAAATTTCAAATCTTTCTAAACATAGGTACATGTATTACATGAAAGGCAAAGTCATAATGTTTACCAATAACAAGAGGTATGTCATTTGATGGTACTCAAACAATGACTTTCATTTTAAATAGTCTAAAATAAATGAATTACAATGTAATAACAAGAAGAACATTTTTATTCGATTTTTCCGAGGGGGAAGTATATATTTGGTTTTTTCGACACCTCACCTGCTACTTCTGTCTCGTTGTCCGTGAGCTCATCGTTGTCTTCAACTTCATAACTATGAAAATAGAGTACACACGGAATGCATGCATGTTATTAAAAGAAAGGAGGGGATCTCCAACAACACCCGAATGCTGCACCAACAGCAAAACCTCAAAACAACCAATTCAAAAAACATATAGATGACATGCACATGGAAAGACGTAAAAGTTTAGTTCATAGATATAATTGATATTCGATACTTACTAGTTCGATTTAAAACATATCTTCCCAAAAACTGTCACAGTGAAATTCATCATGATCAATACAACTAATAGATTAAGTACTTCGAACATATGTAAACTTTACATTTACCTTAATATTCCAAAATTGACATTTATTAAAAGAATAAAACGTGTTTTTTTTCAATCAATCATATATTTCCACTGGAAGGCCTACTAAAAACCTGACGTTACCATGGGATTTTCATTTGAAATTGTATTGCAGGCAAATTCAGATTACATTCAAATCCTCGAAAAATCCAGTATGAAGAGATGATACATGTTTTTTGTTGAATTCTTATACAAATTCTAGAAAAAAAAAAACAAACGATGATACTGTTTTTTATTCCAAAGTTTATATATATAGCACAATATTTCCACTGCAGAAGAATCCCCTTGTTAAGTGCCCGTTAGGCAATAGAATTTATGAACTATAACTCTGGTTGCCTACTATGACGTCACGCTCAAGTTTTGAAAGTACGGAGAATTTTCCTACGTTCAGATACATTTGACGTTATAAATTAACATTCAATACATACATTATTCATGCTAAACGGGGTTTCTAATATTTAGTACAAATGGAAATATAAGTAATAACTGTTTTACTTTGGGTATTCATAGTAGTGTAATTCTTGTTGGACACGTGCAAATTTCCCGATAATCCTTTCGCGATTCACATACTTTACACGTGGCCAACCAGAATCATACTACCATGAACACCAAAAGTAAGACAGTCATCTCTTAAATAATACATTTCACCCGAAAAAAAATGCAATTGAGCATTGTTCTTACTACGTAAACAGCATGGCGTGGTCATGAGAAGGGAGATTGGTGTGACTGTCTACATAAGCCTCAAAGCTATGTAGAGTCTTAGTGATGTTTATTGCCTCATCCTTCGTGGCAGATGGTACCTTATTCTTCTCTGTCCAAGATGAAGCTGCAGGTGACTGAATGATATGTAAAATTGTTATACATGTAGTAATAAAATTTGAAAAGGAGAAACTAGGAAGCGCATAATTATAGTCGACTGCCATTGACATTATCTTAGAAAAAGATATCCATAATGTAACAAGTCTTTAAACAATAGCATCATTTCAGAACAGATAAAATTGCAGACAAATGATAATGAGAATTGTCATGTACGTGTCAATTTTATTTCTATGTTTTATACAAAGTTCAGATATCGATCTTGCTTAACAATGCATATTAGGTGAAAAATAACTTTATGAATTCATCACAATAAGGAAGTAATCACATAGTCAACATGCGTTAAACTTATTGATAATTAAGATATTACCGTTGACACGATCATCGCAACAGGTTTGATGTTGATATGTAGACCAGACTGTGTAAGACCTCTGTATGGAATGTTGGACTGAAAATAATGATAAAGTCACCAGTTTACTGAAAGGCCATTAAAATGTGATTTGACGAAGACAATTTTAAGAAAAAATCAATTATTTAGATACACAAAAATCAAAATAAAAGACTCAAAATATCCAAAAAGACAATCTCAACAATACCCACAAAAGAACACCAAATTGAACATCGACTGACCCCTAGCAAGTTAGAGGTGGGACCTGGTGCCCGGGAGGAGTATGTACTGTCATCAATCATTCTTGAAATATTGTTTCATCAACAATCGAAAGAGTGATTATGCCAATCATAAATGAACTACGATCCCAAGTTACATTATACTGATGCATTTAAAGTATTCATCTACTTACAGAGTGAAAAAGGAAGCCAATGTATTCCTGAAGTGATGCTGTCGTCGAGGAATTGGAAATCTTTGTAAGATTGGACTTAACACTGTCGTTGTGGTGATAGAAATAAATTCAGTAATATAATATATGAAAATATGAAGATAAGAATTTTCGATTGGATAGCCGCCTTTGAAACGTTTGGGCCTTATAACAAAAATATTGCCATCGTATTAAAGCAGGTTTGTTTTTAGCAGAAAACAAGAAAGAACGAATTTAAGTCAAACATACTGGCATTTATAATAAACTATAATGTAGGCCTATGTCATATGTACAGCAGTAAATTCAGAATATTTAAGACAACATTCTCGAAGCGAATAAACGTAGCAAAATTATAAAACAGACAGCTTACAGAGGAGGTTATCGATCAAATATTGAGACCTGATGCCAAGAATGGGGAGTGAGCTCTCTAACAATTTAGTGACACAAAGTAAAAGACGTATCAATTAATTTATCTGACCTTGCAAAAAAATCCTATTCTAGACTACGTCTAACAGAAAAGCTCTCTTTCTAATATGAGAGGGCATTTTAAGTAAGCATCATTTAAATTGTGAATATTTTCAACTGAGTTACCATTATGTCAATAACAAAAACAAGTGGGAATATTACTTACTAAGAATACATTCTATAATCAATCCAGACAAGCACTTCCACTGTATGCATCTGTGACGAAATGTCACTTAAATCCCCAACTGAGCGACTCTTCATCCATTTCGATTGATCTAATAAAAAAATGAAAATTTTATATGCATTTCAAGAAGCAATTTGGAAACATGCACAGGTGCAGAAGGGGGAGGAGACTGATTGACAATATCCTGTGAAATTGTCAAAATGCTTTCCAATAGCCGAATTTCCAGCAGATTCATTTGGGCGGACACCACCATACATCACAAAATTTGGCAATATTTTCATTCTGATGTCAAAATGGAAAATATAACAACGTATTAAGTCGGTGCGATCAAATATGACGTCACAATTCAAATTTTTGAAAATGATGTAATGTCTGGTGTCTGTGCATATCAAATCAAGGTTTAAAACGGTTATAAATGTTTTGTGGAAATTAGACTATAATGATTATGATTACCGAAATAAATACATGTTCACTAGACTCCTCTGAATATTTTCCCAAATCAGAGCGTGTATAAAATGAAGAATGAGGTGCTCAACTCTGCTTACAGAGGGTGGCATCTTGACAAATAATTTCTATATTTGATGCACCAGACATGCTCGATTCTCATCAGTACAATAATACTTCAATGAGTTAAAGAAGATCCTGACGACAATCTCAACTACACTCACAATAGAGCACACAACTGAACACCGACGGACCAAGCTAGAGGTGGGACCAGGTGCCCGGGAGGAGTAAGCATCCCCTGTTGACTAGCCGCACCCGCCGCAAACACAAAAAATGAGCTTCACACAAAATCAATAAGTATTGCTATATATATCTATTTTTATTCTTTCGGCTCCACATCCTCGATCCTAAGAATTATCACTAAAGAGTAAATTAAACGCATGTTGGATAAAAGAAAACAAAAATATCTTAAAATTACAAACTTGATGTAATACACTATTTCATTTATTGTTTACCTGAATTCTTTGTGATGAATTTTGCTTCTTTCTTATTTTTAGAGTAGATGCTAAATATCCGATGAGTATTGTTTCCTGGCTGGGAGTCATCAGTTGATTGTAAAATGAATACAGTTCCGCCAATAACATAGGTTCCTCTCTAGATTGAAATACAAATATCCAAAGAACTGAAGTCTCCATGAAAACAAGTTAATCAAACATTTGGAACTAATATCATTGCATGGAAGTTATAGACGATATGTGCCTTCAACTCTTACAGTAATTCATTGACTGACGAGTTAATCCTTTATGACAGGCATGATTAATTAAGCATGTTAATGTTAAACGTCTTCAATGAGCTAAAGAAGATCCTGACGATAATCTCAACAGCACTAACAAATTCAATAACGTCATTTAAGAAAAGTTTAATTTGCAGCATGGAACAGACATGCACGTTTCGGGTATTTAACCCTCGTCAGTGATCATCAATCTTAACAATGTAATATGACCAAAAAGTGTGAAAATTATATTGTACAAAAAATCACATTCATTGGTAGTAAACGACAATGTTATTGAAGTATAGATTTAAAGCTTCAGAAATGATAATAGCCGTGTACCAATATGTAATGGTCATTCACTTTATTTACGATCACTGTCATCGTCATGTCATCATTTTGGTAATAGGTGTCCTCCTAAAAAGACACAAAGAGATATAAATATTTTTCATGATCAGAACAATACAAACTGTGGCCATTTGATGAAATAAGCACTATTCTTTTATCAAAATATCACAAAATAAATAAATCAATAATAAAGAAAAAAGATGTGTCCAAGATCGCTTTCAGAGGGCAGGAATTCTCTGAACGAATCAAAATCCGATTGCAACAACAAATGTAAAGTACTACCCAATGGATTGCACAGCCAATACTTTGTTCTCATAGGTTCTTGAAAGTCGAAGCTTGTCTACTGAACAATTTAATTTTTACACTTCTTCGTTAAATGTGTAAGGAATCAAACATAGATCCCTATTCACAGAACACTTACCGGCTTGCAAAAAACCCCCAAATCACTAAAAGCTCGAAAATTAAGTAAAAAATATCATGGAAGCTGTCTACTATTAGAACAGAAAGAAATGAAAAACATAATGAAGTAAGCTGACATATCGATAATTAGTCAAAATTAGTCATCGAGCTTGCATATTAAACATTATATCCCCTTTTTACAGATAACATGTATTGTCATTTGTAAATTGACTTGATATCTCTTACTTAAAAAAAAAACATGGTAAAAGTTAAATATCTATGGAAGACTAAGAAAATCTTTTTAACTTTACTTATACCTGGACTGTTTCTGGTTCAGGACTCAAATGCCTCCCGTTAAATGAATACGTCGGAATAGAGAAACGTCTTGGATCTATTTTTCTAAGATGAATGATTCGATGATTTCCGGTTATGTAAAAACTGCATCTCAAATGTAAAGGATTGGTTCGAATTTCCTCGTCCATCGGAATGCAACTGACATCAGTAAGTTCTGTGTGTAATAAAGTGAAACTGAATTAGATGATTTTTTATACGTGGTAGCAAATTTCTTCATACTTGGACGACCATAATTTGGTCTCTGCTTTGGTCGCCTTTCTTTTCCCCCAGAATATTTATATCATAAGTTTGCTGGTTTATTTAAAATGAACTTGGCTTCAATATCTTTAGATAGTATGGTCCATGCTGGTCCATGCTGCAAATTTTATCTGGTTTCAAATGATGCAATTGAATTTAAAGACGTTTAACATTTGAACTACTTGGTGAGTGTCACTGCTGGTGAACCAGGAGTCCCCGAGAGCACATTTAGCCAAGTTCGATCAACTTCTGTTGATCGTCTGTCTCATTAACGCATTTGAAGTTTTCTGTTACAAAATTCATTGAAATTTCTAAAACTTGTTTCCTGCAGCATCATATCTTACCCATTCTGCTACGTCTTTCGGTACATTCTTGGACATAATAATTTTCATCTTTTTTGGCCATATTACATTGTTTAGACTAAGGGTCACTGACGAGGGTTTATTACCCGAAACGTGCATGTCTGGTCAATGCTGCAAATTTATCTGGTTTTAAATGATATCGAATTAAAAGACGTTTAACATTGAACTACTTGGTGAGTGTAACTACTGGTGGACCAGGAGTCCCCGAGGGCACATGTAGCCAAGTTCGATCGTCTGTCTCATTAACGCATTTGAAATTTTCTCGAAGTTGAAGACGTTTAACATGTAATGATTTTCATTCATTTACTATTTCAGTGTACTTTGAAATACGCCGATAAAAACGAAAAAGAAGTTGAACACTTCAAACTTCGAAATGCATCTTCCTTTAGGTTAGAGTCAGGGATAGATATCCAAACAACAAATCCAGACCCTTGTCCTGTAGCATCATATCCCACCCCTCCTGCTACGTGTTTCAGACATACTTTTCCAAGTCTTTGGCCATATTTCATTGCTTAAATTGATGATCACCGACGAGGGTTAAGTACCCGAAACATGGATGTCTGGTCCATGCCGCAAATATATCTGTTCTTAAAGGATGGTATGAATTTGAAGACATGTAACATATAAAGTCAGCTTAAAGACATTTTTCTGTGAAATACCTAGTCCCTTTCACTTTAATCTCACTGAAACTGTAAATTGTATATGAGAAATTTGCTTCATTAGACATACCAATGAAACCATGGAAAACTCATGAAGAAAATTTACAAAAGATAAGTTGTAATTCCCTCTAACATGGAAACATCTATTTTCATAGCCTTTTACTGAGTGAATCCAAATTGTTTCCCACGAACTCTATATGCGTGTCCTCAATGCCGGTATGGCTAACCGTAGTCATAGCTTATCATTGACTTTAAATGCTTTCATGTAGCACAAGGCGAGATAAATTATTTTTATGCCTTTTCCATAATATAGAATGTCAGAGTAATCAAACGACTTATCAGAATATCACTGTCACTCAATTCATATGGATTTCTCGAAACGCATAAAACCTGGAAAAAAAACCCTGATGAAAAGTTGATACTCTACATATTTCATAATAAGATAATGACAATACGTCTTTGATTTTCATAGTTCTAAATACTAAATACTAAGACATCTTTAAAATCAAATTAATAGATAATGTCTGTAATTTAATAGTCCAAGTATAATCCAGCTTACCTTCATTTTCAGGAGTCAATTGATCTAAAAATGAATCTAGCTTACACACTCCATAATCAAATTGGAGAACAATAGACAGCATTGTAGACACCAAAAATTGACGATATGCTCGCATTTTTTGTCTATTTTTTCAAATTAAGAAAAACAAAGAATTCAAAAATCTGTCAACAATTTGAAAGACTACTATTTTGAACCAATAGTAAGGGAACGTTATATTAACGTATGTATACTCTAACTATGTCATAGAGTGGTATGATTATTAAGTGTATTTATCTTTCTATTGACCTTATGTGATAAGGATCAGGAAATTGACGAATAATTTACATTCAGTCATTGGTCCTTTTACTATAGCCTTGTTATATATTAATCTATCCAATACTATTTCTGTGACAAGTACAAATGTATAAGGAAACAGTGACCTGCAGTGCATTCAAAGATTCAAAGGTACATTACGCACTTATACGGATACAACCAATTGCCCTTTTTAGCATTTTATACGCTACTACACTCGACCAAGCTGACTTTAGGAGTTGGAAAAAACCTGCATTTGTTTTCCTCTATGCGTGAATGTATTCAGAAGTACTTTGAAGCATTTAAAACTGTAGGTGTTTTAAATGTTTTTACCCTGATATGGTCGCCATAGCACATTCTACATACTATTAGATATAACCTCAGACAGTTTTTGTTTTGTAGATATTGTTTTCATTTTCGTGCTTAAACATCGACGGTGAGTGAGGCTAGCCAAACAGGGGATGCTTACTCCTCCCGGGCACCTGGTCCCACCTCTAGCTTTTTAGGGGTCCGTCGATGCTCAATTTGGAGTTCCATAGTGAGTGCTGTTGAGATTGTTGTCAGGATCTTTATTATCTCATTTGATAATATTTGATAGATCTTGAAAACTTTTTCATTAATTTTCTACTTTCTTTGAATTCATTTCATTACTTAAAACGGATCGAAGGTAAGGTATTGAATCAGAATAGAATTTTAATTAAGTAAGAAAGAATGATAGGCATCTTTAAGATGTAAGATTAGATTTCCCTTATTTGCGTTAAATTGTTTAGAATGTTCTACTATAAAGTCACTTCACACGTACCGACAAGACTTTATGACGGACCCTATTCAATCTTCATGCGGTAAAATAGGATTCAGGGCCAAGCACTTTAAGATACAAATTTTATGAAGTCAAATTCTCAAAATATATAATTATTGTTATATTACTGAACTTTATTGAAAAGTAGTTTGTTTTCTTTATTAGAAGGCAGGCCTTTGAGAAAACCTCCATATATCAATGAAAGGAGGGGATATCCAACAACATCCGGGCAACACCCAATGCAAAACGCAGAGCAGAGACCCACAGAAAGAGACGCAAAAGGGACAAGAAACAGCCAATCAACACAGAAATACCAAACACAAATGACCACCCATAAATCAACGAGACCAATTGGCAATCGTTGCCGACAAGTGAACAATTAATGCGCACACCATTAGCATATTCCATATGATCGGTAGCCATTCTTAGTCGACTGTAGATCCTTGCTCCTCTTGTTTTAATCATTCTTGATTGGTTTTGAAAAAAATTGAGTCGTATCTATACTTTTAACTGAGATATTAGTTCTGTTTCTCATTAGCCCATATAATCGATCAAACGGCCCATAGACAAAAAGTTCTTTGAAATGGCAAAAGTCCGTCTGTCCGTCCGTCTGTCTGCCCTCCAGTCCGTCAGGGCGTTAACATTTTGGTTAAAGTTTTGCCGAAAAGCCTTTCTTGAGAAAACAATTTTGAGTAGCAAATTGAAACTTTACATTGCGGTACACCATGAAAAGCAACAAGTTTTGACCTTGAATTTGAACGTTGACCTTGAGATAAATATACATTCAGAATCTGTGTTTTAGCCAAAACAAAGAAACCTAGAGCTGAAACGATTTATTCGAATATTCACGAATGAATAGTTTTCAGCGAATATTCGAATATAAGACAACTTTCCTTATATTTGACTAGAGAGACATGGGAAAGGGCGGGTGTCATTGAAGGTTGGCAAGTCCGGTGAATTGCCATTTTGGGATCTTGCTTGATGATGATTACGGGATTATGACGTTTTTACTTAGAGATGCGTTAGTGTTTCAGGGTAACAACTGTTTACCCCAAAATTAACTCTTTACCGGAATCTTTATTGTTCAAGCGTTTTTTTTTTTTGGTTTTTTTTTTGGTTTTTTTTTTTCAAGTAAATCCATTGGTCAGGAACATAATTTTGACGCTCTTAAAGTTCTTACAAGTAAATTAACAACGAATATTCGAATACGGATCGAATACGTGTAACAAATATTCGAATAGCATTTTTAGGTATTCGTTTCAGCTCTAAAGAAAACTATGCTGTGTGTAAAGGAGGCTCAATAATCGTTTGACGTCATCATATTCCCAGCGTCAATACTGGAACAGTACCGAGTGCGATTTCGGTCTTCAAACTCCTGTAATTCGCTTGTTTCTTGACAGATTTCGACAATTTTGGTATCGGTGGTACCAGATAATTAACATATACAATCTGATCTGAGTGTTATGATCACTAGTATATAGTCAAATGTATAGTTAAATCTATATAAACAAAAATATCCCGTAAGTGAGACACCCTGGTTACTGCCGTAAACTTATCTTTTTATAACGTCATCATCAGAAATTCAATCGCTTGTTGCTTGGGAACAGAATGAAGCAGGTAAATTTTAGTCGATGATCTAACAGGATATATCTTTGAGATATATATATTTTAAGTTTAGTAATTCTAAATTAGACTTTTTCTTCAATTTTATTAACTTTCCTACTTTGCAGCGAGATATTATCGAACAAAGTTTCCCTACTTAAAACTTTTGAGCATGTGATTTTTATTTTCAACTCTGCTTTGTTCAAAGATATATCCATTTTACAGATAAGTGTACGCATTATCGAGAACGAGGGAGGTGAGTGATGTCTACTTATCAACCTTGAACGTCAAAATGTTTTAAAAAGCTTCCGTTTACTTTTTTCTATTTCTCTTATTCATACACCCGGAGATTTTTTACCATCTTCGTTGTACTTTTGAAAAAAAAAACCCCGCTTATTTTACATTGTTAACGCCTTTCAAAATATAACAATATCTAGAAATTTCATCCTATGTGTAACTTATTTCAGATCCAACCCTTCTTGAAAATTATTGAGAACCCTACCCCTCCCCCTTAAAATCTTTACTATGACAACCAAGTATTTTGAATCAGGATGAACGATAACATGTACTTCTTTATATATTTTCTTTGAAGAACAGGGTTTGTCGTTGGGGAATATGTAAAAGAAAGTAACTTCTGACAAAGACGTCTTATCACTATGATGACAAATAAGGAAACTGGGTACTTTTTTTGTTTAGAATTTCATTTTGGGTAGGGGGTACGTTTCGGGAACAATTTTAGCTATTTCACTCTTTGAAAGCATTATCTATTAAGAAATAGACATATTTGATTATATTATGGTAAAAATAATCACAAGAATGGTTTCAATGTGGAATTATTATCCCTATATCATGTATTTATCTATCAAAATTTCATTGTTTTGCAACAGATCTCGGAATTGGTTTACACGTGTATATTCAGAGGACCACTAGTCAATCAAATGAACGATAATAAGTAATCTTAATCACAGATATAAATCATCAGATATGAATGTCAAATAAAAGGAATATTTGTTTTCCTCTGACAAAGAATTCTTGGATTATTGAGCCACCTTAAGACCTTTCATTTTGGTGGGGGTGCCCGAAATGTACGTTTCGGGAACAATTATAGCTATTTCACTCTTTGAAAGCATAATCTATAAAGGAATAGACATATTTGAATATATTATGATGAAAATAATCAAAAGAATGGTTTCAATGTGGAATAATTATCCCTATATAATGTATTTATCTATCAAAATTCATTGTTCAGTCCAAGAGAATACTAAAAACAGTAACATTACTTAAAACTGTAATATTACTGTTAACGATAATCTCTGATATTATTGATAACAGTAATGTCGCCACCCTATATTACATATTTCTGTAATATAGACAAAGGAAAGGTTTAAAGCCACTAGCACAGTTTCTATTGTACAATTCTTTCACTCAGCAACAAATTCATTAAATATGAAAAAAAAATTCTACTGAAAAGTGAAAATAATGTCCATTTGGAACCTATTTTTCATTTTTTCTTCTTTCTTAAATCACATTTTCTTCAAATATGTGAAGGAAAAAATTTTCCTGATGTTCTAAATAATTTTTCAGTGTACATTTGACTGAGATACAACTCCTGATCACCCTCATTTCTCCCCGAATCCACTGGTATAAGAGCGAACTGACAATCTAAATAGTATTACTACTTACAGTAATATAAAGAGATAAATTTCCAAGAGAGATAACTCCAATTTAATCTATATTATTGATTTAAGTAATATTACTGTTTCCAGTATTCTCTTGGACTGATTTTGTTGTTTTGCGACAGATCTCGGAATTGGTTTACACATGTATATTCAGAAGACCACTAGTCAAACAAATGAACGATGATATGCAATCTTAATTACAAATATAGATCATCAGATATGATTGTCAAATAAAAAGAAATTTTTTTTTTTGCACTGACAAAGAATTCTTGGATTATTTAGCCACCTTAAGACCTTTCATTTGGGTCATTGCCTTTTGACCTTGTGATCTTGAACTTGATGACAAATTTTCCAAAAACATTAACTTTGGCTGTATCCCTTAAACCGTAATGGGTTCAGATTCCATAATCCACGTGTAGAGTCCAAATTTAAGACCTTGAAATTTGACCTAGTGACCTTGGTGTTTGAAACACTTTTCAAAACCCTGTAATCCTTACAATATCTCTTGAATTGTGAGTGTTATTGGCTTTGATATTTCACATGAAGGATTTTTTTTAATGAAAAGGCCAGTCATTTGAGATTGTGACCTTGAACTTTGACCTACATTTGAAAAAATCAAAATTTGTTATAACTTTGAGCTATAAGGGCTAGCCTGGGCTTTAAAAAAATCGCTCATAGAATCCTTATGACGGTAACTTATATAAATAGAACACACATTAACTTAGGGGTTTCAAAACACCGACATATGTGAAGGGTGTTCCATTCCTATCATAATCTTACATATATGCATCCACTTTATATCAGTCTGTAAGTGGCTGGTGTAGCTTGTATCCGTCTGTAAGGCACGGTCCATTTGATATTCTGGGGGGGGAGCTTGGGGTTTTTTCGAAAAAAATAATTTTGCTCTCAATTTGGAAGAAAAAAAATTAATTTGCTTATGGTGTGACAGAAAAAAATAATCTTGCTCTTACAAATAATCTGAATTTGAAGAATTACCATAAAATTTGCTAAAATTCTTGAAAATTTTCCGGCTCGCTTCGCTCGCCGCAGTTTTCAAATTGTATAAAAAAAATTTTATCAAGACATTATTCACTAAAAGCAAACTTCATATATTTGAAGATATCAAAAGTTATACATGTATGTGAGATGAAAAAGGGCTTCCTTAAAAGCTTTCATATATTATCAATATCTATGTATTGCTATTCATACATATTGCATGTATCCCACAGAGTCTAATTTTATGTTCTTTTATTATACCTCTACTGATTTTTTCCTATATAAAAAGAGACTCATTAAATTTAACTAAATCCCTGAAAATCGCCTGATAAGACTTTTTCCCTGCAAAGGGGTGCGTTAGTTGAGAAGACTATTTCCCTAGGGAGTTAGTTTCAAAATGGGGCGGAGCTTCTTTGGGGGTGTGTCAGTATCAGCCAATCAGCGCCGTTGCAGGTTGATCGGATGATGTGAAGGTTGATCGGATGACGCTATCAATACGCGAGCAGAGTAATCCGCCTCCTATCCGCTTAGCACATAAATTAATCCGCAACAAGATAAACCAATCAAAAATTAAACATGTATACATGAGTATGATAAATGATGTTTCTGTTTATCTTATCATCAAAAATTATTTTCCGTTACTCAGTCATTCAGTCGAGAAGGCAAGGCAAAATCATTAGAATTTTCATTTGAACCCTGTGAACCTAAGAGATATGTTCGTTTCAGTATAATGTTTGTTTCGGTATACCTAAGAGATATGCTTGTTTCAGTATAATGTTTGTTTCGGTATAATAAAACAGTTAAAGTATACCATTGAGGGAGTTAGCACGATTCTGGTTCCCCTCGACCAGACCTATTTCCCTCGGCTTAGCCTCGGGAAATAGGTCTGGTCTCGGGGAACCAGAATCGTGCTAACTCCCTCAATGGTATACTTTAACATACTTTAACTGTATACTAAGCTTGGAAGATGAACTTCAGTTATTCACCAATTTACAATTCTTAGTAACATTCAAAAAAATTGTCTAGGAGACCTTCTCCTCAGACCCTCTTTATATACATGTTATATACATGTACCTGATATAAAATATTGATAAATTGTATTGTAAAAATGTATTATCTCTGTTTAAAAGTGAATTGAATACTTGCATGAAAATAAACTAATATATCAATATTAAGAGACATGAGTAAGAATATATCTAATTTCTATTGATAAAACACAAGTATTCTTAATATGCGCATCACTTTGTTAAGAAAATTTCCTTGCTCCAACTTTGCAAGAAAAAAATAATTTTGCCCCGGTCCAGGACGAAAAAAATAATCTTGCTCCGAAAAAAAACCCAAGCCCCCCTGAATATCAAATGGACCATGCCTAATTGGCTGGTGCAGCTTGTATCCGTCTGTAATTGGCTTGTGTAGCTTGTATCCGTCTGTAAGTGGCTGGTGTAGCTTGTATCCGTCTATAAGTGGCTGGTGTAGCTTGTATCCGTCTATGAGTGGCTGGTGTAGCTTGTATCCGTCTGTAATTGGCTTGTGTAGCTTGTATCCGTCTATGAGTGGCTGGTGTAGCTTGTATCCGTCTATGAGTGGCTGGTGTAGCTTGTATCCGTCTATAAGTGGCTGGTGTAGCTTGTATCCGTCTATAAGTGGCTGGTGTAGCTTGTATCCGTCTATAAGTGGCTGATGTAGCTTGTATCCGTCTGTAAGTGGCTGATGTAGCTTGTATCCGTCTGTAAGTGGCTGATGTTGCTTGTATCCGTCTGTAAGTGGTGGGTGTAGCTTGTATCCGTATGTAATTGGCTGGTGTAGCTTGTATCTGTCTGTAAGTGGCTGGTGTAGCTTGTATCCGTCTATAAGTGGCTGGTGTAGCTTGTATCCGTCTGTAAGTGGCTGGTGTAGCTTGTATCCGTATGTAATTGGCTGATGTAGCTTGTATCTGTCTGTAAGTGGCTGGTGTAGCTTGTATCCGTCTGTAAGTGGTGGGTGTAGCTTGTATCCGTCTGTAAGTGGCTGATGTAGCTTGTATCCGTCTGTAAGTGGTTGGTGTAGCTTGTATCCGTCTGTAAGTGGCTGGTGTAGCTTGTATCCGTCTGTAAGTGGTGGGTGTAGCTTGTATCCGTCTGTAAGTGGCTGATGTAGCTTGTATCCGTCTGTAAGTGGCTGATGTAGCTTGTATCCGTCTGTAAGTGGTGGGTGTAGCTTGTATCCGTATGTAATTGGCTGGTGTAGCTTGTATCTGTCTGTAAGTGGCTGGTGTAGCTTGTATCCGTCTATAAGTGGCTGGTGTAGCTTGTATCCGTCTGTAAGTGGCTGGTGTAGCTTGTATCCGTATGTAATTGGCTGATGTAGCTTGTATCTGTCTGTAAGTGGCTGGTGTAGCTTGTATCTGTCTGTAAGTGGCTGGTGTAGCTTGTATCCGTCTGTTAGTGCCTGTTGTAGCTTGTTCGTTTCATTTATATATGGTTATTGCGCTTGTGTCTCCCTGGATATTTGAATGATTAAGATATGGGACGAGGTGCAAAAATTAGTACAACAGCGTATTAGTTTTTTTCATGGACTCAAGGTTAAGCCACAAAGAATCCGCTGTGTCGCATTTGTAATTTTGCTAGAGATGATCTTTTCTTAAAAATTGGTAGATTGGGTAAAGCTACACAATGTAAGATTTATTAGTAAAATATCTATGACTTTTGATATTTGGAAGAAATAATAAGCTTGTTGTTTTCATAACAGTCCCTTTTCAATTGTTATAAAAACCTCATAAGTTTAGTGTTAAGGTAACGCTAAACACAAATTTGGACTTCCAGATTTAATCAGATTTTTTCTCTTATTTTCAAGGTACATATACAATGTTATACATCAAATTGATTGTCATGAAAAGCTGCATACAATCATGGTATCAACTTCTCTCCACAGAGTCTTGGCTTGGAGAAATGTCATTTGTTTCACTCCTTCCATTTCACACAGTTCAGCAAGGTTAAGATAACAGCTTTCACCTAAACAATGCAGAATTATTGATGGTTAAAGTTAGGTCTAGTGCAAGCTAGATGTGAGTTTTTCATATATTCAAACAAATTGTTATAATCTGGTCTGAAATTATTGATATAAAAATCTTAAAATGTCGGCCATATTGGGGACTACTTTCATGTTGTAAAAAGTATGGTGTCCTTGCAGTGCCAACAATTTATTTGAATTTATGATCCAACAGTTAAATCGTAGTTACCTGACATTGTACATGTATATTGATAACGAGACTAGCATAAAAGTACACATGTATATACTAAAATGAATAATAATGATATTCAAATAAAAGAGAAGATGAAAGGGGGGGGGGGGTTCCTTAATAAAAAAAATCACCAAGTTGAAATGAATCACTAATCCCAACAAATGTTTTATTATGTACTGTATAGAAGGCACTATTTCAAGGAAACTCACTTTATTTAACATTTAATTTTTTTCCAAGCAAATATAAAATGAAATATATGGTGACAATGTGAATTTTCTATTACTGTTTTCAGGAAACATTCATTGTACAAAAAAAAACAATAAAAAAAAGATGAGCTTTTTTTATCTATCACATTCCATTTTTTCATTAAAATGCAACCACACTGTACGTATATATATACTCATGATCAAACCCCCCCCCCCCCCAAATAAAAAAACAAAAAACAAAAAAAAAAATCACAATTTAGACACAAGCTGTTGATTACTTTGCTTTATACTTACTCATATTCTATTTTTCATCTGGAAATATCTGTAGTAAAGCTGAATGTGCAACCATTCTTTGTCACTCGGGAAAATAACTGAAACATTGATGAAATTTGTAAGCAAATGTCAAATTTTAAGAAAAGTTTACATTTCTCCTATCTTTTTGTGACATTTTATTTTAAGCTATATTATATACAAATTGATCTCCTTCCTTTTAGATATATACATGTAACAATTATTAAAATTATTACACAGTAGACTTTATCAACATTTACCTATTTACCTAGTAAAATGCATGAGTCTGAATCTATTTCCATCTAAACTACATACAACATGTACAAACAATATTTTCACTAAAATGCTAGGTTGCTGAAAGATGTTTGTGTATAATATTTAAGAAATAACAACTAGCTAGCCGTGGTCTGTTGTCCAGTAATTCCCCTCGTTGCATGAACCAATCAAATTATCACCTCGCAGCGAGGTGATAATTTGACTGGTTCATGTGACTTAGGGAATTACTGGACAACAAATCACAGCAATTTAGTTGTTAGTTCTATTCTTATATTGTTCTGCACAGGCTCTATAGCACGCGCACGTGCATGGGTGGAGCTTAGCGAACTGGAATTTTGTTGGAGATTTTACATCAGGCGAGTTCTATGATACATAAAGGGAGAAAATCTCAAGTCATGTTAGAATTTTATTTCTATAGCACCACTTCTTTCTGAAGTATAAGGGGAAAAATTTTAAAGTCTTAAACTTCTTATCACTTGTAATGTAATTTATGTGAATAAATCACATACTTAATGTATGTTAGGTATTCGAGAGAAGTCCATTCTACAACCATAGCTGTTCATTCATCCTCAGAAATACACAGGAATTCTGTGCAGGAATCAACTGCAAAGGGAAAAAATATCATAAGTCCCTAATAACAAAAGTATTAAACATATATATGCATTTATATATAAATATGACGATATGTAAGCCCACTGTCGAATTGTTATAAATTCATCATCAATGGGTATTGACCGCTATATATTGAATGTATGAATATTTTTATCTTCATGTATGATTGCCCTAATTCTGCAATTCTGCTTTAAATGACAGCATATTTTAGAATATATAATATTTATTGGGTCCAGACAGGAATTGAAACTAAAATCAAAACAATGTATATATTGTAAGACCATATTATCAGTCTGAAGTCGTATTAAGAACTTTCTAATACTGCATATTATGTATTAATCAATAAATTGTCTGTAAAATGCTGTTGTAAGGATTTTTTTCTAACATTCTAACTTTCACATTTGTTAATTGAATTTTAAAAATTGTTCCAAATGTATTAAAAAGTTGTTGAAAGTCTTAATACAAGATTTCAATTATAATACTGTAAGATACACACCACATCTCCTTGAACCACATAAAGGTATCCATGTCAATCTTAGACTGTATGTAGCAGTAGTAAATTTGAATATTTCCTTTCGATACCAAATATATTGAAAGGCCTTTTTGGTTCACGATTCTTTCCACTCCACGTAGAACATATTGAATTCCTAAAAAAGAGAAAGCAAATTTGTATTCAAAATGCAATTCAAAATATTTCTTCAAACAGATTTATTCAATTTGGTTTTCATCATAAAAATTTTGAGACATTTTCATATTTTCGGCATAGATATGATGTATGCAAAAAAATATACAAACTATGAAGTGATGTCATATTCAATGAATTTGATGGCAATCATACCCAGTTACATCATATAATTAAAAAAAATCTGGTGTAGCCAAATGCCCGGAGCTACTGAAAATTTAGCAACGCAAATATCTGTCTTTAGGCTAGTGGTATAAAAAGTAATATATTGGAGTCAATGAAATATATGGTGTGTCAAAATTTTATGCACAATTAAAGTTTTTTTTTGTACTTTACTGTAAAAAGGCAGCAAGTGTGAACAGAAGTATTTGATGAATTGTTTCTGGTAGTTGAATTCATATGGTATACTGTATAGAGGTGTAACAATTCCTCAAAGATTCCATACTGTTTGATAATTTTGCTCGATTCCAAGGTTCATACGGAAATTCTATACCAAAATTCCATTAACTTTTTCATGACTCAAAACGCATTTTCAATGACTTTGTAGACAGACAAGCAGCTAATTCATTAATTGCTATGACCATTAATTATATGAAAAAAATTTAACTAAACAATTTAATCTAGTCATCTTCAGAAATCATGCATTTTGTGGCATGACCGGGTGGAACTTCTTGAATCAAGCGATTGAGACAGGTAGACAAAAATTTTAGGGTAGGGCTGTCACGATACGCTAAGTTCACGATATGATATGTATCAAGATATTTACTCACGATACTATATTCATATCACGATACAACATTTTTAATGTAGATATGGAGGCATTTCTGTAATTCGTCAGATATTTTATTAAAACAACAAATTAAGATCATTCATAACTTGAACGATTTGAGAATATATTGTATTGACTAGAAACAAAGTACAAAACTCAGAAGTTATCTTTGACGACTAGGCGTTCAGCATCGCCATGTTGAATTTTTAAAGATAAGACTAAATGCCGAAAACGAACCGCAAGTCAACGATACAGCCTCTTCTTGTATTGTGTATCGAACCGTCATCAAGAACAGCAGTGAATCGAGAACCGGGCGGTGAATCGAGAACCGCGATGAATCAAGAACCGCAGTTAAATCAAGAACCGCAGTGAATCAAGAACCGCAGTGAATTGTGACAGCCCTACATTAGGGTAGATCTATTATAGTAATTAAGTTAATACTTAATATCTGTAATTTTGAACGGCTTATTTTTAAAATCTTTTCATCATGTTGATAACCAGGTGAAAATAAACTCCACCTGGTCAGGTCACTTTGCTACGATAATAAAATAATCATACAAGAAATTTGAAGGGATATTCAAACATCGTCTGGCTGATAAGAAACCAATGATAGTGAAATCAAAGAACTAATGCTAAATTCATGATACATATAAATGAAACTTTTGTTGAGGAAAAGAGCAAAGACATCAAAATCAAAATGATGTCAAGCAAAATTAGATACAAACTTAAGCATTTATATGAATTTGCATTCCTAAAATGGGTTACCTCATGAGGAGTAATCTTTGTAATTTTGAGTAATACAATAGACTTTGTTATGCTTAACGTATGAAGAAATATAGATTTTCCCTGCTTCAACATTGTAGCAAATCTTTATAAATCACATGCTTGCCTATGTCATTGGTATAGAATAGATTCATTCAAACGCTGGAGTGACAAAGAATTAACATTCACATGTCTATTCGCTTGCTGACAAATTTGCAAAAAGTCATTTCGCATGATAATTCATTTAAGACATAAAATTTAGCAGCAAAAGAGTAGAATGTAATTTTACGTAAATTGCAAAATAATTTCACCGGCAAAATTACATTCAGACTGGCAAAAAGTTTAAAGTTTTGCTACACAATACACATGTACTTTGTTCGGACTGGCATAATTTTCAAAATGACTGGCATGCCTTAAAAGTTTTCAACATCTCTGAAAACTACACCAAAAATGCAAAGGAAAACAGGTCTCGACTTAATATAGCTTCAAGTTTTTGCCTGTCACACACAATATTTCTTATCAGTAGATTGTGTGTGCAATTGTTAATACATGTATAACTATAATTATTATGAAATATTGTGAATGGGCCATTTTCCATTATTTTTTTACCATTTTAATGGGCCATTTCTTAATATAAGAAAGATGGGACTATCATACATGTAGTCTATGCGCAAGGTCTCTGTCCTTCCCAATCACTGTTGAGATCACAATCGGCTTGCATTTAAGTGATAAATCGTATATTGGCAGGAATTGAAGCCTTCACACAAACATGAACTATACCATATTACCAATAAGAAATAACATGTAAGATACTGGCGAAATATTGAAACCATTTGTAAGTAGGCATTGTAGGGAATTGCAAGAAAAGAAGGTAATGGTACGAATTGACATACTGCTGTTCACACTTGCTGTCTTTTAACAGTTATACAATTATTAAGCAGAAAACAATTGTTTTCTATGTGAAAGAGTATACCAAAGATCCAAGAGCAAATGTGAGTACTGTTCAGGTACAAAATATCTGAGTATGAGGTATCAATGTTGTTGTAAACACTATTTACATCTAAAACACCATACAAATGCGTGAATGACCATTTTTGGCTTCCATACAACACTTTGACAAAAACTTGACAGAAATGTCAATTATTTCAAAATAATTGTTGTTGCATCTTATGTCAATTGCAAATATTGGATATACTTCGGTATATTTTTGTATTAATATTTAAAAAAAAAAAATTTCTGTCGATGTTTTCACCATGTGACGTCATAACTTTTAGGCCAAATTGATCGACTGAATTTAACTTTTAGAAGGGCAAAATCTTGTCCGATCTCTTTCAGACGTGCGTCAATAAATTCTTATAGCCACCAATTATTGTTTACAGTACCTGTCTTACGTCTGAACAAAGTAGATTTTCTCTCGATTGTTTATTTTCTCTTTCGTGCCAACTGCAGACCTTCGAACGCAAAGAGGGGAAATACTTCCAACGAAAAGTAGTTCGATATAATGACGACAAACCTTTATATATAATCTCTCCTATGTGCTTTTGTAGAATAGATATAGTAATTTATATTATGTCTATGAAAGTAAGAGACTGTTTTACAACATTCATATAAGTTTCTCAAACGTAAAAATTCGCGCAGGAATTTGACGTACTTTCATTTTGATCGAAGAGGGAAGACCGAAATTATACAGTTGAAATAGTAAATTAATATGGCTAGAAATAAACAGGTACCACGTGTTTTAAAAAATATATGGGTCTCTTACTTGAATACTTTCAGAAATATGGGCTGTCACCCATTAGATCATGCATTAAATTGAGATGAAATTGGCTACTCACCAAATCAAATATGGCGACCTCCATCTCGACAAATTGACATACAAACGGCCTCCATTCAGAACTGTACAAAAGTGGCGCGCAATTTCAAATCCCGCATGCACTAGTATCAAAACATATTTTTCTGTTGCCAAAGTTTCAATTTTTATTTTTCAAGTATATTACAGCTGAACTGTTTGAAAAATTGGGTAGGAAAACAATAATTTTCATAAATTATATGGAGTATGGGTTAAAACATGGGCTGGTCACAGAGAGGCCATTACTGTAAATGTATAGTGTGTACTTATATGTAGTTACATGCAAAGTTTGAAAGTAATAGGCACAGAGAGAAAAAAGATATACACAATTTTATTACTTGAGCTGCCAGGCGTCCATTTTGACTTTAGCGTTACCTTAAACGTCTTCAAATTCAGTAGCATCAATTAAGACCAGATAAATTGATAGCATTGACAAGACATGTACGTTTCGGGTACTTTACCCTCGTTAGTGATCCTCAGTCTAAACAATGCAATACGGCCCCAAAAAAAGTGAAATTATTTTGTCCTTAATATATCGAAAGATGTAGCGGAATGGGTGGGATATGATAGTATGGCAAGATGTTAAAGTAAGAGGTCATGTGATGAGCTTTCGACAAAGAAAAGAGGGCTGTATAGAGGTAAAAAAAAACTTCGACGAAGTCATATTTCTTAATTTTTTTCTGGTGAAAATTTATGACTCTAGAATCAGAACACAATAAATAGACATAGTTTATTTAGCAATTAATTTGAGAAGGATGTCTGACTCTTCCTGGGCACCTGGTCTCACTCCCATATTGGGAATTCGCTTCTATTCATAAAAAGGACGTTCTTCTTTGTTTGTTTTGGTTCTTGTTTTATACTGATTTGGTATGCCTTCGGCTTATGATAATCTACATTATCGATTTTGTACTATGTATTGAGATATGGACATTATCCATATTTGTCATTTGAGTTACTATATAGAGAATAAGGGGGGATCATGCCCCTCGTCATATCATCTACGACTGTCCTAATGCAAGTAGTCTGGGGATTGTTGAAATGGGGATATGGTCATTATCCATATTTGTCATGTAAGATATAGATACTTGTAACAACATAGCGGTGTAAGATATAGATAACAACAATGTACCTCTTTTTAGTAGGTTCTAATTTACCACTCTGCGGATATGGTCATTATCCATATTTGTCATGTAAGATATAGATACTTGTAACAACATAACGGTGTAAGATATAGATAACAACAATGTACCTCTTTTTAGTAGGTTCTATTTTACCAGTCTTGGGATATGGTTTTTATCCATATTTGTCATGTAAGATATAGATACTTGTATCAACATAACGATGTAAGATATAGATCACAACAATGTAACAAATATGGAAAATGACCATATCCCTGTATATAGCACAAAATCGATAATTCAGAAAATCAGAAACCGAAGGCATACAAAATCAGGATAAAACATGAACCAAAGTAAGTAAACAAAATCCTCCACCACATGAAAAGAAACGAACTCCCGATATGGGAGTGAGACCGGGTGCCCAGGAAGAGTAAGCATCTCCAGCTTGCATGCAACACCCACCGCTTTAATTCGGTAGAACTGTCACATCCGGTTACTTCCATTGCGGAAGACATAGAGTACAATCTTTGGTTGGATGGTCCAAATGGTCTATGACAGAATATCATCCATCATTCTGGAGAGTGGGACATCATAGTGTATGACGAGTTCCCCACGCCTAGCTCTCAGAACAAAATCCGTATATTTGGTACTTGCTCTGGCATAGCGTATCAACTGAGATATGAACACGCCATAAGCAGGCGATGAAGAGATGTTGCTTCTCCGAAAAGGAAAATTTGTAATGCTGAAATTGAAGTCGTCACGTTTGTAATAGAGTGAGGTGTTCATGTGACCATCAGTGTCGTAGGACAACATTATGTCCAAATAGGATGCTGAATTATTTGTCTCTGTAGTTTCTTTGAATTCAAGCTCCGAAGGATAGATACTGCTGAGGTAATCCGCGAATTTTGGATTATTGATGGGCAACACATCGTCTATGTATCTGTAAGTGAAGTTGAAGTCAGAAGCTAAGTATCTTTTCCCTTCAGAGACCAAAGATTGAAGAATTTAGCTTCGTACGAGTAAAGGAAAATGTCGGCAAGGAGTGGGGCACAATTTGTCCCCATTGGAATTCCGACAATTTTCTTGAAGACCTTTCCTCCAAACACCACAAAAATGTTGTCGATCAGAAAATTTAACATCTGAATAATATCTGTTTCAGTGTACTTATTTTGAGAATCGAACTTTTCTTTTACAAAGTAGGTTTTGTCATAGTTAACAACAATAAATTTGTATTTGCGATTGCCGTTCTTACTTGTAAACGCATTACTTATAATTTTTGCGAGTCTTTCTTTCAATTTAGAATGTGGAATTGTAGTGTAAAGTGTCGAAAAATGAAAGGCTTTGATCGAATGGACTCTACAAAAATGAGTGGATTTCAGATGTTCTAAAAGTTCCTTCGAATTCTTTAAAATCCACATCTTGTTGATTCCACTGCGAGAATATACTGTCGAACAATATTTGTGAAGCCCAGATTTGATTTCAGATAAAACTTTGGTGAGTAAGATCGATAAAGCTTTGGTAGAACATTTTGAGATTCCAGCGATGAAACGTTGTTTGTACGGATTCTTATGCATTTTAGGTATGCAGTATGAGTATGGTAAATCTAAATCTAATTTGTTAGTGTTGAAGCCAAAGGAAGCAATAGCTGATTTGTGGTTATCTATTATTTCAGAGGCGGAAAGGTTTGTTCGGGTGTAAGTGGGATTTCCAGGTGTCGAATATAAACCCAACTCTTTAACTAGACTGTCGAAATAGTAATTTTTGCAAGTAAATGTGTAATTATTTGAGGCTTTGTCCGCTGGTGTGATGACATAATGTTCTTGGAGGAAGGTAATATACTGTTTTATAAGGTACCAATTTACCAGCAGATGAAATTGCGACAAAATTTCCAGATTTAATGATACGATTCAATGTATTATGTAAAAGGTGCCGCCAAATTTAATATTCATCAAAAGAACAGATGCATTTTTAGATTAGATTATTACAAATGAAGATAATATTCTTTACAAATCATCTGTGATGCAGCTGCACAAATCTTTAATTCATTTAAATTCATAATTATAATAAGGATTTAATCAATCCAAATTATAATCCATTCCCTAAAGATTTAATTCAATTAGTTCATTTTTTTTTTGTTTTTCATCAGCGATGACATGTATAAATACAATAAGAGAGGTGAGATGATGTTGAGACCGTCAATATGGATGGAGAGAACTTGCTAATACTTTATTCAATTTTCATATTTGGTCAGATGCATATCTACCCTATCATTGTAACTGCTCCCAGTATCGGTAAGTTACTTAACAGCTATAGCAAGATAAATGCATCTGTATATTGTCTTATATTTACATTTTGTGAGATCATTACGACAAATAGTATTTTGTACAGCACTTTTTGACAGCGCCACCTACAATGCATTCTGCAATGCCTTCCGTACTTGCACCGCAGATAGTTCATTAGTTAAGTTGTCCTTCTTGTATCTATGTAACTGTAGTATTGTCTTCGTCTGTTCGTCCAATATTCATTTTCGTATGAGAAACTTCAGTTTTGTATTTTTTTCCAAAATAGACCCTTCCGATTGCGGGAAAAGAATGCAAAATTTCGTGACGTCACAGTGCTTTAACCTCGGACAAACAAGCTTCGAACCTCGGTCAAACATCGAAATTGCATTGTGACGTCATGGAATTTCTCAAATTTTTCCCGCGTTCGGAAGGGTCAATTCGTAAGCCCGTCGATTGTTCACTTTGGAATCTGGTTTCGGATTAAATTTGTTTGACTTTCATTCACTAAGTTAAGTATCTTACACACGATGTCGAACATTGCCGGATGAATTCACTTCACGTTGCTGAAAAACTTAAATGAGGGATTTTTATTTCAGTCTTTAATTTAATCTATATACTTATATATGTTTTCACAATTTTACCATGATAGGGAAAACAAAGTACAATCATATATCGTAATCTAGCCGCAGAAACATTCAACGACACTTAGCTAATAGGATGATTTTGTTTTATTGGCTTCAATTCGCCAATATGAAATCCAGGATTCGGCTGGCACGAATCGGCCAGTTCTCAAGGGGATAACTTACTGTGCCTAACTCTTATAGATACAAACTGAATAATTGGCAATCATACTTTACTTTGTTACATGTAAGATTTAATCATTGATGCGATCGGAGTTCCACTCGCAGCATCGCATACCATATATGGAAGGTTTGAATGGAAACCTGAATGAGTTATCACGTTCCTGACCTAAATCACGAATGAAAACTTACAACATGTCTCTTGAATTGGACGAGACATAGGGGAAGCAAGTGGAATTTTGGTCGCATCATTGAATGAAAAAGCTTAACAAGGTTAAATATATTTGCCGATCATTCAGTTTTGCTTTATAAGAGTCAGGTAATTTCAGTCCCACTTTTAACAAGTACAGCGACCTGCCTACAGCAGAACCAAAACTTTCCAAATAGGCAATAGGCGATTTTCGAATTACACGGATTGAACGTTATCGTTTTGACATAACGCACTGCCTATGTGGTGACTTTGCAGAGATGTCATCCAAGCCTACTTCCGCTTTTTCATAGCAACTATGTAAACAGAGGGAAATACAACGTTTCATCGCGCTCGCGTACATTCCAGTCGAAGCATGTTTGTCTATAGAAATAAATACAATGCCTCCGCATACGAAATATCTCTTTTCTGTAACTTTTTTTAAAGAAAAACTAAAAATACCAGCCTAACATGACTTTGAAGCTTAGAATCAAGTCAGCTGAATTTGTGATACACGTGCAAGTGGCAGTATCCATTTTACCTAGCGGTCGATTGAGGTCGACCATTATGGAATAATTCAGTCATCATAAATAAATTTGATATATTTGTTATATAATATTAGAATCTGATAAAGAAAAATATATTTCGAACACAGCCGACGTTTATCTATTAAAAAAATAGAAACCAACCTTTTGTTGTTTTGTATGTATCCAAAAAAAAGTTGGTTTTTATTTTTAATAGATAAACATCGGCTACCTGTAATTTCAAAGGGAAAGGGGGTTTGGAATATTCAATGTTAAACGTCTGCAAATTGAAAGGCATCATTTAAGAACAGATAAATTGGCAACATGAACCACATATGCACGTTTCGGGTACTTAATCCTCGTCAGTGATCCTCACATCTTCACAATGTAGTATGCCCAAAAAGTGTAAAAGTTACTACGTCATAAAATGTACCGAAAGACGTAGCAGGATGGGTGGGATATGATGCTACTGGACCCACGTTTTAGAAATTTCAAGAAAGGGGTAGGGGCAAAAATGACCATTTTTGGCCCCAATCAGAATCTTTTAAAAAGTTATATTTTCTTAATATTCATTATGCTTCTTCTAAACAAAAAAATGACAAATTTTGTATGATTTTTTGAAAACCATGCCTTTCAGGGCAAAATGATTGAAAGTTTAGCACTATGTCTTCACATTAGAAATTCTGATTTTTGGCAAGAGACACACATACCTACAGTTGTAAGCCCTAAAGCAAGGACATGTAACAGGTTCATACTCATGTGGGACATTCCTTTTTATATTCTGAATGTACATTGAAAGTATAAGTTTGTTACATAAGCTTGCTCTATATATACTATAAACTTTTATGTTAGATATGGTTGTTATCATTTTACTACTAATTTCTATAGTAGTAGTCAATTTTGGCGGGAAATAACACTCATATTAGTTGATTATATATATTTTCGATTCAGTTTCAATGAACAACAATATATCTATTCTTGTTTGAAAGATAAAAAATAATATGAAAATAATTTTTGAAAATAGCAAAAAATGCGGCCAAAAACGGCAGATTTTGCCCCTACCCCTTTTGATAACATAAATTTTAGAATTCGTTGAAGATACGATCAACCCAAATTTAGGGGATGCAGAGTGCCCTTTCCCTATACTCTATACAAATACAGAGTTTGACAGTCACCTGTTAGGGGATGTAACCCCCCCCACCCCCACCCCACCCTCTAGGTTATTGATTCAATTTAATTTACATGTTTTGAGGAAGAGGAAGGCAAAATGCCATAATAATTTTTTAGGTTAAATGGTTAGGGTTAGGGTTAGGAATCTAAAGACAACCCAAATGCTAAGACTATATTGAGCACTTATTGAAATTTTGACTTAACTCAAAATCAGTAATTTAGTACAAAATGCACCCCCCCCCCCTTTCAAAATTGATTCATTAAAAGTATGTATACATTGGTCATCTGGCATATGTATTGAATCTAAATTCATACTGACTAGCTTTTTTTTAATACATTTTTGTTAGCGTTTGACAACATAAAACACCTTCTGTGATATAAGGTAGGTAAGGAAAATAAGTGATACATTTGGTCGTATTTGCCATTCATTTCATGTAAGTAAGTTTAATCGTGTTATAGTTTCGCATGATGTGCAGAAATCAAGCATACTACCTGCATAGACATATTCTTGACCAAAATTCTTGATAAATAATTAATAAAGACGATACAAAGAAATATGACTAATAATATTTGATGAATGACATTTAATTTCTACGCTATTTTTGGGGAAAACCATAATCCGTGTGTAAAGTTAACTTATTTCTGTGAATCATATTTAAGATTTGTATATTTTAGTTAATCAAATCTAAAGTCCACTCATTTAATAGAGTCCATTCGATCAACGCCTTTGATTTTCCGACACTTAAGACCCCAATCACACATTAATATTCCTAAATGAAAGAAAGACTCGCAAAAATTATAAGTTATGATGCTGTTGAATTTCAAGACATTTAACATAGCATGACTGACTTCGAACCCCAATCGGAATATTTCTTCTGTCATCTCTTCAAATAAAGTTTTGAATCTTTAAATTTCCATTGTTATCATTTTGTTTTGTTAAAATATCTAATGGTTCACATTCTACACATTCTTAATTTAGATGTGGCATTTATGCAAAATTTGACGAAAAAAAAAAATCCCTTTCAAAAGAACGAAAACCGGTAACTACAATAATGTCGCACAGACAGTTATGTTTTGATTCTTTCTTCTATGTTTTTTATGTTTAAATGATGTGATGCGATTGTTATTTTTGTCTAAATCTGTTATTTATCTATTTGGCATTGTATGCGTGTGTGTTCTGTTGTGTTCACTGCCATGTCATCATGTCAGGGATGTCCTGAATTGCCTCCTTATATCGTAATGCTAGAGGGATGTCCTTAATGGCCTCCTTACGTCGTCATGTTTCCTAAATGACCACCGTATATTCATAAGTCCTTTTTCCAGGAGGAGACAGTGATGCTTCCTTCAGTAAAAAGGAGAATTGCTCACAATTTAACACATGTGCTTATGCCAAGACTGTGTACTTCCCAAATTGCTACTGTGACCAGTTGTGTCGTTTATACGACGATTGCTGTATTGACCATAACTCATCAGAGGAGCAACTAAGGCAAAGAGAACGTCATGGTAAGATAACTGGTTTCCTATTTACTTATTTGATCATTGTTCATGAGTTTCGTAAAAAAACATCTCTCAGAAAGAAAGGGATGAATACAAGTAAAACTTATAGAAAAGAAAAAGGGAATCTCAAACAACACCTAGTTGCAGCACAAACAGCAAAACCCTAAAACACCCTCTGTAAAAACACATAGCAGACACGCGCAGAAAGAGACGCAAATGGTAAAATGAACGCCAAATCACAGAGAAACATCAAACACAAACGACTACACATAAACCAACGAGACCAAAGGGCAATCGGTGACGGCTTAGGACGGCCATCTGCTACATCAGTATCATGGAGTGCTTATCATTGATTACGTGCGCAAAACCTTCCCACTTTACCGATAACCCAGAGGTGTCGAAGAACGCACAATTGTAGTGTAAAATAACCTCCTCACTTTAAGATTAACATACAAACAGACAGTATGACGTAAAGGCCCAAGAAACACAGATGGGTATGTAAATGGATACATGTATAAAAAAACTAAAGGCATACGAAAACAGTCCGTGCTCTGCCGGCTGTAGCGAGCTCATGCATGTGATCACCCGAGGAGTCCGACTGACATTCAGAGAGGACAGGTGGTCGGGGCCCTGTCTTCTCTAAAGTGGTTTGGATATGGCCCACCATGGAGTCCTGTCGTCACAGTCAGTCAGAGTGTAATTCTTAAGAATTCAATGGTGCAACGCTGTAGATTGGCCCAGTACGACGCAATGTGTCCGTCTTGTTACAGAAGGATTATATTCATGTCGATTATAATTCTGTCTAATTTTTATCTTTGTTGCGAAATACCCAAAAGTAATATACTCTGTTACTTGTATGTTTAGGAATTTCAACAGAAATTGACAATATTTTTCTGTAAAATGTCCAGAAAGTCTTTAATAGTTTGTGAAAGCGAAATCCTTGACCTTAAAGTGTCTTGGTATTCTTTAAATTTCTTCTATGAAAATCCAAAACAAAAGTACAGGCTCTAGGATGCAGGAGGAGCTGCGAAATTGTACATACCATATGACGGTAATCTAGGAACATCAACGTCAAACCAGGGAAAAGTTACTGTGTTGAATACAAAATTATCTCTTTTGTCATACATACTTGTATTAATCTCTCCTTTAACAATTTTGATACTTAGGTCCAAAAATGGTGTTTCTGTGTTTGTAACGTTGGCCTTGTTAAGAGTCAATTCTTACGGATAAATAACATTTTTATACTTTTCAAAAACATGATTGTCGATAGTAAGCATATCACCCAGGTACATAGAAGAACCAATGAAACATATCACATCATTATGTTTTCTTTGCTTTTGAAGATTTTGGATAAATTCTTTTTTATACGTGTATCAAAATAAATCTGCAAGAAGAGCTGCCCAATTAGTACCCATAGGGATCCCTAAAACCTGATTGTAATAATTCTCACCAAATCTTACACAAATGTTGTCCAAGAGGAAGGACAAGGCAATACAAAGGTCACTACATGTCCGTGTTTTATATGATTTGTATTATGTTACAATGTCAGGGATTTGGACAATTGGTTGTTAACTTTGTCACGAGGAAGTGTGTTGTACATATTCAAAAGTCGTATGAAGAAATCGTATTGACTTGAAAATGTCTAAATTTCATTTTCATCCTCTGAATTTAGAATATACCAAAATAAATTTTCATTATTCCTGTTTAGAACAGTTTCACAATATTTTGCTAAGTATTCCTTTATCGCCGTTAGTGCTGACGTCAGATTTCTAGACAAAATTGTAGTTGAGCAGTTGTTAGAATAAGCAATGTTACGAAACTTGTAAGGAGACTTGTGCAGTTTTGGTATGCAGTATATTGTAGGAAGATCCAATTTAGAAATAGGGATGTTGAATCAATACATATCACTGTTGTGTTTAATCAAAATGTAAGGGACACTTTCATCGTTTTTGATGCAAGTATTTGTAGACGAAAGTTCCGAAACTTAAGTTGATATGTAGTAACGTGGAAAGAAGCTAAATGCGGTGTACCACAAAGAAAAGTTACAAATATGAACTATACAAAAGCTTGGGAAATGAATTTTAAAAAGAGTTACTTTTTTTCAATCCAATTTGTTTTCATCATATCCATTGTTCATTCTAAATATTCTTGTATTTGAATAAATATATTTAAACTAAGCGCTAATGTACACTCCATTTGGCGACTTAGTCTTGTATACAAAGCTGTCGACATCCCGAAAATTTGTCTTTTTCAAGCGTTTTAATCTGTACTTTTCCACATATCATGTATGTCAACTGTTCCTATTTTATTCTACTTCTAACTAATTTACAAAAGCTCTATTACACATATTCAAAAAATAATAATTATTATAATAAGGTAGACGATTTGGACTGAGACGGGTAAACAGATCTCCTATTATCTATTCAAAAATAAGATATTAAAAATAAAGGCTACTTTTCGCCTTTGTTATCGAATCAAACGTAACTATGCATTTATAATTTTCACTTACAGATCCGAAAGACGGAATTTCTGTAATGAATGAGGAATGTATACCACTCTATGGAAGTTTCCTCGGTGCTTACCAAATACGAAACATTGATAAGAATGTAAATGTCTTCAAATTGAATAGCATCATTTAAGAACAGATAAATTGGCAAGACACTCACACAATGTCACGAGGGATATTGTTGCTACAGATGGCAGCGGAAACATTTTTGATATCCTTCCAGTGACATCCACAAACGATACTGTGTACAGTAATAGGTATATTGCTGAAAGTCGTGGAATCACTGAGTATAAGTTTTGAAAGATTTTATTCGATGTTACGTTATGTTCTTTAGAAGGGAGTATTCGCAACACAGGTATGTCAACTACCGATATTGCCAATGATTTCTTGGGCCAGGGATGTGAATATACGGTATTACCCCCCGACCACACCCATACAAGATTCTGCATTATTTTCCACTCGTCGGATAATATTACATCCAACAAAAGGATTCCTGTTAAAACCTCTTCTGGGATATTCAGGAGCACAGAAAGTTACATGAAATATATGATGGATGAAATAGACTGTGAAGTATGTAATAACTTTAAATTTGAGGAACAATTCGCATCGAAGTTTGGAAGTTCAATGAATGTCTTATTTACATTTCCTGCCAATGAACATACCCTGGTAAGTCAAATGTATGAGGTCAATAAACAAACATGTATCATTCGAAAATATTTTAATCCCAATCAAAAGACTTAAAAAAATGCATTTTACTTCAAGGAAATACAGATCCAATTTATAAAGATAGAGAAGCCAATACATTATAGACATGTTCAACTTCCATAATCATAAATTTACGTACATTTATAAGTACATTAAACGTCTTCAAATTCAAAAACATCATTTAAGAGCAGATAAATTTGCAGCATGGATCAGACATGCACGTTTTGGATACTTAAACCTCGTCAGTGATTCTCAATCTGAACGATGTAATGTTGCCAAAGAGTATGAAATTATTATGTCCAAAAATGAACCGAAAGACGTTGCAGGATGAGTTGGATATTATACTACAGGACTCACGTTATAGAATTATCAAGAAATTTGATAACAGAAATTAACGAATGCTTTGAAGAGACGATCAACCGAAGTTAATCGAACTTGGCTTCATGTGCCCTCGGGGACTCCTGGTCCTGGTTTGGTTTTCTTTTTTTGCCTATGTACACTTATTGTTTCGACCGTGTCAAATGGACAATCTTACCTAACAAATATAAATGTCAAACATCCAAACGTTTATTCAATATTCTAATATGACTTGAAATTTTCCCCCTTTATGTACCATAGAACTCGCCTGGTGTAAAATCTCGAACTAACTTCCAGTGCGATAAGATCCGTCCATTCACGTGCTATATTAGAATAGAAATAACAACTAGCTAGCCGTGATTCACTGTCCAGTAATTCCACTTGTCACATGAACCAATCAAATTATTACCTCGCCGCTTCGCGGCTCAGTTATAATTTTATTGGTTCATGCGACTCGTGGAATTACTGGACAATAAACTACGGCTACCTAGTTTTTATTTCTTAATTGAATAAGTAGTGAGCAGACTTGTCACACTTTTCCAGTTGAGTCCATCCAAATGATCCAGACCGTAGGTCTGAAAAGAAATAACGAATTTAATGAAATGACTTTCACTTCATAACAATTAAAGGAAGGGAGGAGGTCTCCAACAAGACCCTGTTGCAGCACCAACAGCAAAACACGAAAACACCCGATGCAGAAAACTTAAAGACGAGCATACCAAGAGAAGGAAAAGTGACACACGACATATAAACATGAAACACAAAAGACTACACATAAACAAACGAGACCAATGGGTAACCAGTGCCGACTTAACACGGCCATTTGCCACGCAAGTAGCAAATGGTATGGTTATCCTGAATTACGTTCGCACAACCCTCTCACTTCTCCAATTACCCAGAGGTCCCAAAGAACCTACAAGTGTGGTGTAAAACAACCTCCTCACTGTTAGATGACCACATACAAACAAGACAACAAAACGCAGAGGCAAAACAACACAGATGAATATGTAAATGGATATAAAAAGAGGACATACGTAAATTGTAATACAGTCCGCAACCTGCTGGATGTAGCAAGTTCATGTATATAATCACCCGAAGAGTCCGACTGACATTCAGAGAGGACAGGTGATCGGGGCCCCGTCACAGTCAGTCAGGTTGCAAGCCTCAAGAATGCGCTGGTACAAGACTGTAAATGGATCAAGTACCAAGTCTAGTGTCCGTCTGGTGATATTAGGATGGACAGGGCCCGTCATGGAGACCCGTCGTCACAGTCAGTCTGAGTGCAAGTCTCAATAATGCGCTGGTACAAGACTGTAAATGGGTCAAATACCAAGTCTAGTGTCCGTCTGGTGATATTAGGATCATATTCGCGGTATAAAAGGCGTTTAATGATTCTGACGTATCTTCGATGGTTATACTGTCTACCTTTCATCCTTCCAAATTTGTTTATAATATCACCATTAAAGACAGGTTGTGTAATACCCAAAGTAATGTACTCTGTTGCGTGCATAAATCCGAATTTTAAAAGTAGTTGACTGTAATGTTTGTAAAATTTCCAGAAAGTCTTAACTAGCTTATGGAATTTCTACTGTGAAAATCCAGAATTTCAGTACATGCTCTAACGTACCGGATGAGCTGCGATATGTAAATGTCGTATGACGGTAGTCTTGCAAAGTCCCATCTGTTATATATACGGATAATGGACTTGCCAAAGAGATATAATGTTAACATTAGAAAATTGTTATTAAGTCGATTATAAACAATGTAAAATAAAGTGTGATATTTCTCATACACCATACTGCTTTTCATGGATGTAAATGATAATGTACATTTTTTTCAGAATGATAAACTGATTAAATCGACGGAATCGGCTAAGGTCGTTTTTCATAACCTAAAGCTGAAGAGACAGATAAGTGCTACAACATCTGAAGTATTTAATGTTGCACAGTGGGATCGAGTGGCATTCTTTTACCAAAAATGCATAAACAGTGCTCTTAAAGAATTTGAACATTACTTAGACTTTTATGCAGGCATTAATTTCGAAAACAAGACGTTGACATCAGGAAACTTTAGTGCTGTTTTTGATATTAATTTAAGAAAGAAGATCAATTCTGAGAACGTTCTAAAACAGATCAATACATGGCTCGATAAACATAAATTACAGTATATTGAGATATTTGAAAACGGATCAGTTTTGTACGAGATAATGACTGCTAGACCTGATTCTACATATGGGTGTCCAAACTGTAAATTTGTAGGTTACTTTAAGAAGAAATATGACGGTTCGGATAGGGTCATTGAAATTATGAAAAGTTCCAATTCATTCCCTACAAGAAATTGTCTCGAAATCCAGGGAATGGTTGTAATCACGAAGGATAAATATTCTTTTAGTGTTAAATGCCAGTCAACCAAATTTGAGTTTTCAATAAACCTGATATGAAAGTGTCCTCCATAATGCAGTATGTCTTCTCGTGCTTATCGTTAATATGTCTATGCTCTGTTTTACCGTGTTATCAGAAAAGCAATGTCCGTAATACAGTGTTGGGATACTCCTATCTTCTTCTCCTTTTTGTTTCAGTCTTTAACCAGATTGTAACAACATTCATTGAACAGAACTCCACTTCCGATATTTGCTACGTCATGGACCTTATTTCTAGAACGCTTATTCTTATGATTCAAACGACTGCAGTCATGGGAAGTGCCAGTTTCATTTACTTTGTTATCAAAATAAAAAGTACAGCAAATGAAGTCCTTCTAAAAAACAAAGTTCATACCTGTTCACTTATTGGGATCTCCTTGTTTGCTCCAATAGTACTTGTCTTGATGATAAGTCAGCTAAGTGAAACAAATGCTGAAGATCTTACTTCTTGTGGTTTGGTGTTTTTCTCTAATGGTATATTTTCCTATGCTATGACCACTTTGGTTATTTCTCTAGTTGCCTTGGTCGTATAAGGTATCATAATTAACAAAACAAAAGAAAAGGAAAATTTATGTTTGGTTAAAAGTTGCATTCGTTTTGAATCTGCGTACACCTCAATTGCCATATTAGGCAGTATTTTTCTTCTCGTTCAACATTTTGAAAATGTCATTGATTCTCATATGATAACTTAATGTCATACTGACTGGTTTAGAAACTCCCATTCTGGTAATTCCATTTTATACTGAGAATTAAATCACACGAAGTACAACAAATTGACGTGTATGATACATATGTTAAGAACCCAGCTCTTTGCGTGGTTTTCTTTCTGTAATAAATGCTTGTTCACCAAAAAAGTCCAAATGTAATGTTTGTGTATAGTTTGTTTGCCTGCCATATTTACGATAATATTTTGTCCCAAGAAGAAATAACGTGATTCGAGTTCGATGCGTTTATACTTTTAAAATTGTATAGACATACAACCATTATAAATGATCCAAATTGCTTCTGTATATAGTCTGTATTTGAATATACTTTCATAACGTGCAAGTGCAAAAAAAAACCCACATCGAATCTCGATTAATGTAAATTCGAGAAGAATTCTGAATAATATTGTAAAGAATATATGTTGTCAAAGATAACAAAAATTATATCGTCTTGATAATAAACAAGTGTACTGTAAAGACTTAGCAACTTATAGATATAGCAGCAAACAAAAGACATACGACTACCACACCTAGTAACAGCAAACAATAGACATACATCTACAATACCTAGTAATAAAACCAATAGACATATAACTACCACACCTAGTAAAAGCAAACAATAGACATACATCTGCCATACCTATTAACAGCAAACAATCGACATATAACTACCACACCTAGTAACAGCAAACAAACGACATATAGCTTCCACACCTATTAACAGCACACAATAGACATACATCTACCACACCTGGTAACAGCAAACAATACACATACGACTACAACACATTGTAACAGCAAGAAATAGACATACATCTGCCACAACTAGTAACAGCAAACAATCGACATATAACTACCACACCTAGTAACAGCAAACAAACGACATATACCTTCCACACCTAGAAATAGCAAGCAATAGACATACATCTACAACACTTAGTAACAGCAAACAATTGACAAACATCTACAACACCTAGTAACAGCAAACAATACACATACATCTACAACACCTAGCAACAGTAAGCAATGGACATACATCTACCACACCTAGTAACAGTAAAAGATAAATACATCTAGCATAAAAAGTAACAGCAAACAAACACATGCGTCTACAATATCTACGTAGTAACAACAAACAAACCGAACATAAATCCAACGTACCTAGATGCAGCAAATAATCGATATACATATACCACACCAAGTAACAGCAAACAATAGACATACCACAGATAGTAACAGCAAACACAAAACATACAACTACCACACCTAGTGCATGTTACAGCAAACAATACAAATACAACTACCATATCTAATAACAACAAACAGTAGACATACAACTAACAAACCTAATAACAGCGAACACTAGACCTACAACTACCACACATAGTAACAGTCAGAGACTATGATCATGATGAAGAAACTCCAATATACAATGTAATATATTAAGACACCATCCATACAACTACCACACCTAGTAGCAGTAAGAGACTTTGAACAAATTACCATATCACAGACTAAGACCCATCTGTACAACTACCACACCTAGTAACAGTGTGAGACTCTGAACAAACTCCCATATAATATAATAAGACACCATTTGTACAACTACAACATCTAGTAACATTTAAATATTATGATTAAACTCCCACATGCTAAATTAAGACACCATCTGCACAAATGCCACATCTACTATCAGATAAAGGCTACGAACAAACTCAAAATAATATAATAAGACATCATTTGTACAAATACCACACTTAGATACGGTTCGATACTATGAACAAAATCCCACATTATAGATTAATAAATCATATGTACAATTAGCAAACCTAATAACAGTTAGAGACTATGAACAAACTACCACATAATAGCCTAAGACACCATTTGCAAACTAACCCCCTTGTAAAAGTTAGAGACTTTACTTTAATAATTCTTCCACAAAATATACTAAGACATCATTTGTACAACTACCGCACCTAGTAAAAGTTAGATACTATGAATAAACTTCCATGGACATCATAGACTAAGATACCATTTGTACAACTACCACACCTAGTAACAGTAAGAGACTCTGAACAAACCCCCACATATCATATAAAGGAGTTAAAGAAGATCCTGACGATAATCTCAACAGCACTCACAATAGAACATCATTTGTACACCATTTGTACACCTACCACACCTAGTAACAGCTAGAGACTCTGGACAAATTCCCAAATAGTATGTTAAGATACAGAAGTGTACACATAGCACACCCAGTAAAAGTTAGAGACTCCCACATAATATACTACGATACCTTATGTACAATTAACCCATCTAGTGAAAGTAAGAGACTCTGAACAGACTCCCACATTATATACTAGGATCATACCATATGTACAACTACCCCACCTAGTAACTGTCAGAGACTGTGAACAAATTCCTACATATTATATTAAGACACCATCTGTACAACTACAACACCTAGTGACAGTTAGAGACTCTTAACAAAATCTCACATGATATACTAAAATACCATTTATACAACTACCACACCTATGAGTTAAAGAAGATTCTGACGATAATCTCAACAGCACTCACAATAGAGCACCAAATTAAGCATCGACGGACCCCTAGCAAGCTAGAGGTGGGACCAGGTGACCTAGTAACAGTTAGAGACTCTGAACAAACTCCCACATAATACATGTATACTTAGACAACATTTGTACAACTACCACACCTAACAGTGAAGTGCAAGATGAATTAATATTAAGTGCGAACTTTCAAAGGCCATCCACTGAATGTCTCACAGATGATATTGCTATCCTAATAAAGGCTATCCACTGAATGTCTTACAGATGATATTGCTTTCCGGATTAGGTATAACCCTCCTATTCATACGGATACATAGAGATCACCAAATACGTATATAAGTTTTGGAATACTGTTTATTCCGGGACTCGGGCTGTTCCAATGGAAATTCTAATGACAATGCCTTGTCTTCTCGACATGGAGGCTGCATAATACATGGTTACTTCTTCGATGTTTCATCTCGAATATGATATTTTTTATCTTCTTAATTTATTTTGATACATTTGTGTTCTCTCGTCATGATAAATATGTAACTTCTTGCTATAATACATAGCTACAATTCTATCAATATTAATTTTTCATGTCGAACATATATGTCTTTTTAGCTCACTTGACATAAACTCAAGTAAGCTATTGTCACAACTCGCCGTCCGTCTCCAATCCCTATGTCGTCCGTCCGGCATAAACTGAATTTTCTACTTTTCCTCTACAACCGCAGCACAGAATTAATGAAACCTTACCGGAAGCACGTACTCAAGGTCCTCTACCACGTTTGTGTTTTTCGTGCCTATAGATCAACATATATGGCCGCTGAGGGCTCTGATTGACTCCATGACGCATTTTCGATTTCTCTGCAACCGCTGCAAAAAAAAAAAAAAAACAAAAAAAACTCGCGAAACCTTGCAGGAAGCAAGTACTCAAGTTCCTCCATCGAGTTTGTTTTTATTTTATGCCGATCGATCAACAAATATGGCTGTCGAGGACTCTGATTGGCTGACACATTTTCGATTTCTCCTCTGCAACTATTGCACAGAATTTCATGGAATCTGTTTTTCGTGCCGATTGGTTAACAAATATTGCCGCCGATGACTCTGATTGGCTGACATATATTCCACTTGTTCTCTGCAAATGCTGCAGAGAATTCACGATACCTCACAGAAAGCAAGTACTCAAGGTGTTCTACCAAGTTTGTGTTTTTTCATGCCGATAGGTCAACAAATATGGCCGCCGAGGACGCTGACACATCTTCGACTTCTCCTTTGCAAACCCTTTACAGAATTTTACAAAACCTTACAGGAAGAAGGCATTTAAGGTCCTTTACCACAGTTGTGTTTTTCATGCCAAACAGGTTGGGTTATGGTTAGGGTTGGGGTTAGGTTGCCAAGGGATCTGATTTGCTCATACGTTTTCAACTTCTCTGCAACCGCTGTACAGAATTTTACGAAACCTTGCAGGAAGGAAGTACTCAAATACCTCAGCCAAACTGTCCACTATCGTTCTTTTGTCTGCAACTCAGGTAAGTGATATGGTCCTCTTGGGCCTGTTGTTTTCATTTATTGACGATATACTAAGAAAAAAATTCAAATAATTGTTTCTTAATATTCTTAATTGCATACAAGTATATGTTATAAATGTTCGAATTTAGTAAAATAAAACCATATGAAAATATACTTTGTTTGTCTATTTACATGTATATCCACGTTCCACCTCTGACAGATATTTCAAATCCAAATTCATACATTTAAATGAAAAAAAAAGTTTTTGTATCTGCAGATGAAGCAGCCAATAACATCATTATTATCATATATAAAAGCGTTATTACTTATACGTATATACGTTAGTTTTCGAACTTTCGTTTACAAATACGTTTATCAAAAGCAATGAAAATAACTTTGACATTTTGAAGAAAAAGAATCATGAGCTATCTTCGTTCAAAATCTCCTTTTCTCCAAAATCCCCTACCATATATTATTAACCAAAACTTCGCAAGTCTCCCTAGATACATCGATTTTTTGCTAATTCTAGCAAGTACATGTACTCCACTAATATTTTCTTTTGAAACCTCACGTCAGCAGTTACAGCGATAAATGAGCACATCGCAAGATACTGTGTACTGTTTTTGGTCTATAGAAATAGGGAATGTGACTTACAAAATGAAGTCTAGAAATTCCAAAATCATTACGATTTCTCTCCTATTTACCACACGCATCCTCGTCACAAAATTAAAAATCGATTTCCTAAACCCATTAAGTGGTGCACTGATCGAGAGAGGAAAACGTATATTCGAACATCTAAATCAAACACAGGCTACAAGTCATACAAATCATGGATACATGTATATGATGACCTTTGTAATACATTGTCTTACCTCTTATGGATTTTGCTGTGGGTGCTGCAACCGAGTGTTGTTGGAGATCCCCTCATTTCTTCTATACAGTTATATACACATGATACAGTTTTCGCTTTAACAAATTTAAGCTAGTACATATTAAGACTTTCTGGAAATTTTACAGAAATAATTGCTAACTTCTCTTGAAATTCGAACTCATGCATCCAACATATTATATTTCGGTATTTCACAACCTGCACTTTATGATGATATAACTAACGAAATAAGAAGGATCAATGGTAGACAAAAGTACCCTCGAAATTATGTTAGAATCATCAAACACCTTTTATACCGTGGGTATGATCCTCCGGACTCCAAAACTTGGACCCCTCGGGTGATAACATACATGAGCTCCTGTCGGCAGTGCACAGACTGTATTACGTACGCCCCCTTTTTATATCCATTTACATATTCAACTTTGTTGCTTGGGCCTCTGCGTTTTGTGGTCATCTAACAGTGAGGAGGTTGTTGTACACCACAATTGTACATTCTTCGAGACCTCTGGGTAGTCGGAGAAGTGAGAGGGTTGTCTGCACATAATCCTGGATAATCACATCTTTGCTACTTATGTGGCAAATAGCCGTTCAAAGTCGGGACCGGTTGCTCATTGGTCTCGTTGGTTTAATATGTGTATACTTTAGTGTTTGATGTTGGTATGTCGTATGTCTCTCTTTGGTCTCTTAGTTTGATCGTCTTTGTATTTCTGCATCGGGTATTTGGTGTTTTGTTGTTGACGCCGCAACATGGTCTGGTTGGAGATCTCCCTACTTCTTAGTTTGGTGCTTTGACCAATCTACAACCTTGTATCAGCGCATTATTAAGACTTGCACACTGACTGACTGTGACGATGGTACTACGATGGTACTCCATGAAGGGCCTGTCCGAATCTTATCAGAGAAAACAGGACCCAAACCTGCCCTATTGTTATGGATTCTATTCATGGTAAAGAAAAGCTAGATCAATAAAATAGCAATTATGATGTCAAATAATCAGTGAATGAATGTCGGGCACAAAACCCGATATCAGATTCCAAAGATAACAACATTCTTGAAAACATATACCCATGAGAAAAAAATATGACAAACAGACGGAGACAACAACCACAACCTCACAGAAAAACAAAGGACAACTTAATAATCTCCAGAGTACAGTTCAAGAACGGGATATATTGCAGGAAGCTGTTAAAACGTAATATCGTGCTAATTACGAGGGCTGATTGATATGTTGTAAACCTCGTATTGAACGATTTGAATTTTATCAGACATTTTGCATTATTTTTCTACATAATTCCCTTCAGTAGCTATACACTTTTACCACCGGTGTTTAAGGGTGTTTTATCTCTACCAATTCTAAATAAGCCCTTATCTTGACTGGTCAGAAAGCCATCCGCTGCAAGTAAGACTATATCGTCGGTCTGAAAGTGTTGGTGCCAGAAACAGCTGATATTAGTTTGTGAATAGATGAAATGATGGAGCAAAATCTAGTAAACAAAGCGGTTGATCAATCAAATTGAGGCCACAATCATGAAATGCAGCCATGGCAGTGAAAGACTTGTTTACAGGAATAATTTCCTGATAGAAAAACACACCTTTAATTAGTGAGCTTTCCGTGGTGCTTAAGTTAAGTATATACATTTTGTATTACCTCGTAACTGTGTCAGAAGTGACGCATAGTATGTATCATTGATTGATTGTCCTTTTTAGAGATAATCTATAAGCAGAATATCTTATGCATCCCAGAAAACCAAGGCTCACAACATATCCATCTGCCCTCGTAGTCCAGTTTATATATATCCAAATATAACTCCATGATACACATGTAATACAGGTTATAGCATCTTAAAGTCAGTTTTCCTCTTCATATAATTGAAAACTAGGGCGATGTATTCGATAGTCCTTCACATATGATCGTTGTGAAGTCGACAGCTTGTTACCTTTTTAACAACATTTCAAACCAACTTTTAAGTACCAGACACGACAGTAAATCATCATCAGTGGCACATCAGGCCAAATTGATTTTCACACATTTCTAATTCATTTTAATAGCACCCCCTAGTTAATTTTTTTTCTATATCATTTTGTGTAGGGAGACATGTCTGCTCGTTTAATTTCACTCTCTCTTTTACAGTGGTAAATAAAAACTTCAATTTAAAAAAATGTTTTTTTCAGAAAATAACCCGCTTTCCCCCCCCCCTTCCTCTAAGTTACTTTGACCTTAGGCCAAGATGATGTGAAATCTTTGAGTCATTGGCAATATCATACTAAAACATGAAAGTAATTCATTATATCGTTTGAGGTATAGCCCAAGCATGGTTAGCATATATAATTTCATTATAAGCATATTTAGTGAAATTGACTTTTGTCATATGACCTTGGATATATGTGACCTGAAAACTACATTGTATGGATCATGAGCAAAAAAACTGAATCAGTTATTGGATACACGGTTCAAAACATATAGCCTGAACATAATAAGCATAGACAATTTCAGCCTGGACATGATTAGCATATACAATTTCTTTACTAAAGTAAGAAGTGACCTAAATCATGTGATCTTGGGACAATGTCATGAGAGACATTTAGTCCTGAGAAACAACATACTCAAATATGAAAACAATTGTAAGAAGGGTTCAGGATATACGGCCAAGACAAAATTAGTACGTACAATTTCATTGAAAAGAACTAAATGATCTCGGCCTTGGGCACATGACCTTGGGTCAAGATGATAAAAAAATCTCCAATCCTGAGCAACAGCATACTAAAGTATCAGAGTGATCCAGTATACGATTCCACAGATATAGCCCCGACTTAAAAGCATTTACTATTTCATTAAAAATATAATACTTGACCTTTGTCATATGACCTTGGATCAAGGTGGTGTGAAACCTTTGGGTTATCAACATTATCATACTAATGTTAAACGTCTTCAAATTCAATAGCATCATTTAAGAACTGATAAATTTGCTGCATGGACCAGACATGCACGTTTCGGTTACTTAACCCTCGTCAGTGATCCTCAATCAAAACAATGTAATATTGCCAAAGAACGTGAAAATTATTATGTCTAAAAATGTACCGAAAAACGTAGCAGGATGGGTGGGATATGATGCTACAGGACCCACATTTTAGAATTTCGAAATTGATCGAACTTGGCCACATGTGCTACAGGATCCACATTTTAGAATTTCAAGATTTTTTGAAAACAGAAATTTCGAATGCGGTTAAGAGACAGACGATCATTCGAAGTTGATCGAACTTGGCCACATGTGCCCTCGGAGACTCCTGGTCCACCAGCAGTGCCACTCACCAAGTAGTTCAAATGCAGCATGGACCAGACATGCACGTTTCGGGTACTCAATCCTCGTCAGTTATCCTTACATGTAATCTAAACAATGTAATATGGCCAAAGAGTGTGAAAATTATTATGTCTAAAAATGTACCGAAAAACGTAGCGGGATGGGTGGGATATGATGCTACAGGACCCACATTTTAGAAATTCAATCAAGAATCAAGATTTTTTTTATTAAATGTGAAAGTGATATAATCAGGGTTCAAAAGATTACGCCTGAACGTAATACAAACAACATATACAATTTCATTTCAAATATACTAATTGACCTTGACCTTGGTCACATGACATCGGATCATCGTTATTTGAAATATTTTGGTCATCATCAAATACAAACTAAAGCATGAGAGTGATCTGATAAACAGTTGAAGAGATTGAGAGATGACCTTGGGTCAAGGTGATGTGAAACCTTCGAGTCATTAGCAAAAGCAGATTATAATATAAAAGGGATCGGGCACAATGTTCAAGAGATATAGCCCGAGCAGGAATCTATGTACAATTTTATTAAATATGTACTAAGTGACCTCGACTTTGGTAACATGACCTTGGGTCAATGTGATGTGAAACCTTCAGGTCATAAACAACAACATACTAAAATATGAAAGTGATCCAGCAAACGGTTTAAGAGATACTATAGCATAGCTCGGAAAAGAATGTACATTCATTAAGAATAACATAATATGTGCTATCAAATCTGTTGAAGTGATATTATTAATATAGAAGAGATAGCCAGCAAGAATGCCTTGCACCAACCACAACAGAAACCTTACATTATGCGATAAACAATCAACAAGATACAAAACGTCAAGATAGCACAATATCTTTTATTTCCGAAAGTTTGCGATATTGATCTTGATATATTACTATTCTTCAGTGACAACGGTCATTTGAACATCTTTATGACAAACGAAACGATTTATATTCTCCGATCACAATCTCCCTTCATGTGCAACAATATTCCTTCTTCGCCTTTCTATGGTGTATGCATTTTACAACTAATACGCTACGCATGTCTTAAGTATTAAAACGTCATGTTGAGGGCAGAGTTGCTCGCAAAAGGCTGCATGCTCAAGGTTATTCAGGAGAACGACAAGATGTCACTGATTAAGTTATTTGGTCGTTACAAAGGACTTGCTGCACATTTCGACATTCTTGAGTACGACCTTTTCTTCTGATCGGCTTTTACGTACGTACATGTAACTGTAGCACATTTCATCGCATTACACTCAGAATAAAGTATATTTTATAAGATTTAAATTGGAAAAAAAGGAGGTGATCTCAAACAAAACTCGGTTGCAGAACCCAAAGCAAAACTCCAAAACACTAAATACAAATACACAAAGTAGACATTCGCAGAAAGAGACGCAAAATGGACAAGGAACACCAACTGACACCATAGAAACATGAAACACAGATGGGCCACATATATGGGCAACTAGTGCTAACTAAAGACGGACATCCACCACGCAAGTAGCAGACGGTGTATTTATCCGGATTACGGGCGCACGACTCTCCCACTGGATTATCCACATATCTCGAAAAACGCACAATTATGGTGTAAAATAATCTCCTCACTGTAAAATGAACATACATACAGCAAGACGAAGGGTTCGATGAGGGATATGTAAATAGATATAAAAACAGTAGGCATAAATAATACAGTCCGTGCTCTGCTGTCTGTAGTAAGCTCATGGAAGTGAATATCGGTAACTTTTAAAGTTCGGACCTATACCAACTATCGAGTATATTATACTTTGGGTATTTCACATTCTGCATTTTATGGTGATATTATAAACAAAACTAGATGGATCAAGAGTGGACAGCATAACCATCGCAAATGCGTCGCAATCATGTAAAGTCTGTTATTCCGTGGATATGATCCTAATATTACCAGACGAACACTCGGCATGGTACTTGATCAATTTACAACCTTGTACAAGCGCATCATTAAGACTTGCACTCTGACTGACGGTGACGATTCACCTATCCTCTCTAAATGTCGGTCGGACTCCTCGGTTGATAACATGCTACAGCCGGCAGAGCACTTATCCCCCCTTTTTTACCCTTTTTACACTTTCATCTGTGTTGCTTGTGCCCCTGTGTTTTGTTATCATGTTGGTGTGGTAATCTTAAAGTCAGGAGGTTATATATGTTACACTACAATTGTGTGTTCTTCGATACCTTTGGGTAACCGGAAACGTTGTAGGGTCATGCGCACGTAATCCGGAAAGCCCCATCATTTGCTACTAACATCGGTTACTACTCCTTTTGATTTATGTGTTGTTTTTTGTGTTTGGTGTTTGGTGTTTTGATGTTGTATTTGCAGTTTCTTATCCCTTTTGTGTCTCTTGCTGTGTATGTATTTTCTGTGTTAACACTTTACTTGTTTTGATCGTTTGCTGTTGAAGCTGCAACCGGGTCTTGTAGTATATCTCTCCAATTCCTTTGCATCTATTTACATGTAACAGCTTTAAAGACCGATTCTTAATTAACAGCTCCTTCTCCATTTTTCGGTTTTTTCCCCGTGGAACATTGTTCCATTCTGAGTTACACAACCAAACTCGGTTTAAAAAAGGGGATCAATGATATACACCTAAGCAGAGTACAATGTTGAGAAAAACTGTTCTGTTTCCCATTTGTTGTTTTAACTCACATATCGGCCCATTATGGATATTGAATAATATATCCGACCTAACAGTAGATTCAGGACCATAATAGTTGCCATGTCTGTTGAATAACTTTATTTCAAAAAGTTTTGCATTTTAAAACTTCGACTTCGACTTTTCAGGGCAGATTTTATGTCTAACTCTAACAGCTCCTTGTCAAGCGCTCATCCGTTTTATAATGATAAAGCAAATAAAACACAAGGTCATGAATTTGGTTTTCCTTTTATTTTGAATAGCTTTATGAGTCGTAATTGGCCTTATATTATATTAACAATATAAACACAAAATAAATGCTTTTGAAGATATAACATTAATAGTAACCTTAGCTGCTTAATTACCGAATTCGTATCGTTACTTAAAATGATTAGTTCATTTGTTTTACAGAAAGTTAATCTGTATAAGACCTCTGTTAAACGTAAATAGAGCACGTCAAAGTTATTCCGAAGAATCCGATTCTAAATGATGCACATTTTAATGGAATGGATTCTACAGGACGTACCGCGCGGATCATATGTAAATGTGTAATCATCGTCGTGAATAACCTTGTTGTTGTACATAAATGCTGTCTTCATGAACCCGTCATGGAGCTCTCTATCTTCATCAGCTCTGCATAGGTCGTAGGTTATCACATTTGGTTTCTGGTCAGGATAAAAAAATCCCAAATAATCGCCAACTTTAATGGCGATTCCGTACCCACTGACATCTTTATGAATAACTCGCCTAAATCCGGACATGACGTCTACAGAATTCACCAGTGTGAACCTGTAATAATTATTATAAAAGATGATAAAAAATCTAATGATGCAAAGCCTCAATTTGCAGGTAAAATAAAGAAACTAAAATATCGATATCTGTATTTTATTATGAGTATGGAATCTGAAAGAATACTTTTGATACATGTATATGTAAATCTCGCCTATCCTAAAAAAACAACAACAACGCTTCTTGATTTTTCGTCTAACCCTGAATTTCGTTTTACGTGTGGAATAATATTGACTTAAACTTTTTATAAGGCACAGCTGATGAATACCCAAAAATTATAAACGGTTTCAAGTACATCCAAATTAAGGCAAATTTTACCGCGCTTATACGTTTTCAATAAAACCACAAAATGTCACTATTCGTGAGTGTATGTTCTCTCTTATTTCATTACTCACATATACTTTTTCATCAATATTATGAACTGTATTTCTAAGGAGCACAGTTTACTGTGTGCTTGAAAAAATCGTTGATATTCAGTACCTCTCATATTCTGAACTAAACTTAAACGATTTTCGTAATTTTTGTGTAAAATCGAGAATATTTGAAATAATGTTTATTTGGTACCTACGATGAAAAGTTATCATTATTAGGTTTTATACAATGTTATTAACCTGCTCTATGGTATGTTAAAACAAAGAGAACTAAAATTAAAATCCAATGAGTGCATTTTTGCAAATTTTCGTATTTCCGTAACAAATGTTCCATATTTCCGGAGTTTTTTACCCTGTTTTCCAAATAAGCAAAAGTCGTAATTTTCATAAAGGACCTATTAGTTTTTCTTCGTAAAAAAATTAATTGACATGAATCCTATGATTTAATATGGTTTTCATTAAATCGTAGAAATTCCTTACTACAGAAATGACATGCCTTAATTTAAACAAAATGAAAAAATGGCGCTAGGGTTTCTCAAATTAATTTTGGCAGTTTCTAAAAGTATCGTTGAATGGACGCATCAGTGGTGACGATTTAATAACCGGAACACGTGTTTGATGCATAATAAATGGCTTTTGGGAGGTATTGAGTTGGAATACTCCCATATTATTGATACCGTCTGCGCTAGTGTGCTCATGTGAAGTTCTAACTATCTGAGCTATCAAGAAATATAAAGGAGATTCTGACGACAATCTCAACAGCACTAAAACAGAGCACCAAATTGAGTATGATGGACCCTCATCACGATAGAGATGGAATCAGTTGCCCGGGACGTATCGGTAGGTGACACCTCAAGACGTTAGAAGGTAATTTGACCGTTTTTTTAACGAATCAGAAGAGGAGGCTTAAATGAATAATGCCAAGGAGGATATACAAAGGCTTCATATGCATACGACATTTATACATTACACCGCATCTAGAGAAGGTAAAACAGCACTGCCTTTTAGTGCAAATTTTAAATCTCAAGTTGTCTTTTTTTTAATGACCTCTTATTACCATGTACAACATGATAGATATCCCGAGACCATGGGCGGAAGTACAAAACTGTCAAAACCAATCGTCGGGCTTCTGCCCGGCAATAAATATGAATTTTGTCAAATGATACAAATCAGATAATTTATATTCTCCTGTGTTAACTGAATAATCGTTAGACATCAGTATTATTGTCAATATTGGAATATATGTTCTATAGTAACAGTTTTAAAATACTGTGCTTAAAATGTTGTCCTGCATTTGCAAACTCATTTGCAATTTCATGCAGTTTATTTAAGGTTGGACTATATACTGTTACTACTTCAACCCCCACACGAACATTAAGCATTTTGTGTGTGTATTGAAATAAATGGTTCTCGCGTATTCAAATATATATTTTGCATATAATCATCGTATCCAAGGCGCGTACATGAAGTTGTCCCAAAATCATAATCCTCATTTTCAAAGTAATTATAATTTTTACTATCTTATTATATGAACTCAATAGGTACTCACACGTTGCCGCTTTTTCTTCTTAAGACAAGAAAAGTCACTTTTGCTACAGATTCAGAATAGAATATGATACGATGGAGAATCCCAGATTTATGCGCACGCATCACATCGTTGTCCATAATATTCATGAAACCTTGTTGGGAATTAATAGAGCCGCGAGGGATCATCTCCAAGATATTACAGCAGGAAGAAACCTCATGGGTAGCTGAAACAAAAACATGCATACCATAGAATAAAATATATAAACAAATTGTACTTGTTTAGATTGAGGATCACTGAAGAGGGTTAAGTACCCGAAACGTGCATATCTGGTCCATGCTGTAAATTTATCTGTTCTTAAATGAAGCTATTGAAGTTGAAGGCGTTTAACATTTGTACCACTAGGTGAGTGCCAGTGGTGATAGACCAGGAGTCCCCGAGGGCACATGTAGCCAAGTTCGACCAACTTCGGTTGATCGTTTCTACATCTTCGCGACCTCCTCCTTTGTTTCAACGCATTCAAACATTTATGTGATCAAAGTTTCTTGGAATTTCTAAAACGTGTGTCCTGTAGCATCATATCCCACCCATCCTGCTTCGTCTTGGTACATTTTTAGACGTAATAATTTCCATACTCTTTCACCATATTACATTGTTTAGATTGAGGTTAAGTACCCGAAACATGCATGTCTAGTCCATGCTGCAAATTCATCTGTTCTTAAATTATGCTATTGAATTTGAAGACGTTAAACATTCAGATTCGAAGCAGGAGGGCAGATGTTAATATAAACATTGCAGAAGTAAATATATCGAAAATGTTTATGAATATTTTGTATAAAATGCACGCGAAATTTTGCAAATACTTTTTTCTTGGTTATAATATCTGAGATTGAATCAAGATTATTCAGAAGTACAGGAAGCGTGCTAAGACTTATGATCTTACTAACTATTTGAATATTTAAAAAAAAACAGGAATACAAATTGAGAGATATAACTTTGATTTGTAGGTAATGCATTTTGAAAAAGATGAAAGAATTTGGTTTTGTAATAAGACGAATCGTTCGTAGTTGCAATTTGTAAAAGACAAAAAAAACTTACACATTAGAGCCGATATATACCAGACCAATTTGATGAAAAAAAAATGTTTTATTTTGTTTGAAGGAAAAACAAACAACCCCGTTGCAGTACCAACAACTAAACTCAAAAACACCCACTGCAAATTCAGAAAGCAGACACAGAAAAGAGACGCAAATGGTACAAGGAACGCTATATCACATAGAAACATAAATACACTTAAAACAAAGAGACCAATGGGCAATCGGTGCCGACTAAAGACAGAAGCAGACGCAGTGGTAATCCGGATTTCGTGCGCACAACCCTCTCACTTTCTAATTACACAGACGTCTCGAAGAACGAACTATTGTGGTGTAAAATAACCTGACTGTAAGATGACCCTGCAAACAGACAGCTTGACGCAGGGGCCAAAGAAACACACAGATGGACATGTAAATATATAAATAAATATAAGTCTTACGAAATACAGTCAATCATGTTTTCTTTGCTTTTGAAAATTTTTGATAAATCTTTTTTCATACTTTCATAACAATAATTCTGTAACATAATTTTGTTCGAGAGGAAGGACAAGGCAATACACAGGTCACTACATGTCCATGATTTGCACTCTGTAGCGAAAACGAAATCTATTGATTCTGATTAATACATATAGAATAAGTTGTCCCCTCTCGATTAAAAGAAAGGAGAGGTCTCTAACAACACCTAGTCGCAGCAATAACAGCAAAACAGCAAAACCCGAAAACGCACACTATAAAAACACAAAGAAGACAAGCACAGAAGAGATGCAAATGGTACAAGGAACGCGAAATCACAGACAAACATCAAGCAAAATTGACTACATATAAACCAGGGAGACCAATGGGCAATCAATGCCTACTTAGGACGGTAATCTGCCACGTGCCACGGTGAGATAACCCTGGATTACGTGCGCACAACCCTCTCACTTTTCCGATTACACGGAGGTCTCGAAGAAGGTACAATTGTGGTGTAGAACAACCTCCTCACTGTTACATGACTACCCACAAACAAGACCACAAAACGCAGGTGCCAAAGATATAAAAAGAGGGCATACGTAATACAATTCGTGGTCTGCCGGCTGTAATGGATCATGTTTGTTATCACTCGAGGAGACCGACTGACATTTAGAGAGGAGAGGTGGTAGAGGCCCTGTCTTCTCTATAGAGGTCTGGACAGGGCCCGTAATACAACCTTTTATGAGTTTGGACAATTAATTATTAATTTTGTCGTCTGGAAGTGTGGTGTACATATTTGATAAGTGGTATGAAGAAATTGTATTGGTTTGAAAATTTCAAGATTTCATTTTGTCAATCACATCCCCTGATTTTTTAATAGACCGAAAGAACTTTACATCATTTCTGTTTAAAACAGCTTCACGATATTTCGCTGCGTATTTCTTTATCGCCGTGAGTGCTGACGTCAGATTTCTAGACAACATTTTAGTTGTCAATGAGCAGTTGCTATCAAAATTTGTAAGGATAATTAGAAGTCTTGGTATGCAGTATATAGTAGAAGGATCCAATTTAGGCATTGGGATGTTGAATAAAGATATTTCAATGTTACCTTTGATGAAATAATAGGGACACTGTCATTGTTTTTGATACAAATATTTGTAGACGAAAGTTCTGAAACTAAAGTTGATACGTTGTAATGTTTGCAAATGATTATGGTATTCTTGGGTGCTTCATCTGCAGGAGAAGCATCATTATAGATGATTTCAAGTGGTTTTTGATTACTGACTTGAGAAAATAAGCGATTTTTGTTTCGAATACCACGTTCTTAAATGATTAGCTAAAAGATGTTAGTCAGTCAACAACGTTGGTACGAGAAATATTTTTGTTGAATACCATCTTTATTTAAGGATTGTTTTTCAGCTTTTGCGCTTTATCGGTGTGTATTGGCAGTAGGGAATGGAAACAAAATATGTAAAGCACGAAGTGCTTTTCATGAATTTTGTTTCCATTCCCTACTGCCAATACACACCGATAAAGCGCAAAAGCTGAAAAACAATCCTTATATTTACATTTTACGTGTTAATAAGTTATTTCTGCCAATTTTTCAGCCAGTTTCTTTACATTTGAAATATCATTGCGGAGGGAGAACGCCATTTGACGTAAGAGCAAACGAACGTTCGACGTTTTTCGCTTGATTCGAAGTAGTACCTTCTGTACGGAAACGTTGTTGACAAATGAGAAACTGAATTTTGTCCTCTTGCTGTATTTTGAACATTTCAATTAAAACTGAAGAAAATTGAATCGTGAAAATTCGTGACTTTTGTCCAATATAATTCAGACATGGCGGAGAGTTAAACTGGAGAAATTTCACAGAACTGAAGGGAAAACTTTTGAAAACTCTTTTTAACACACTGTTAAACTGCTTAGACATATGAAATCAATCGGTATTATTGTATACAAACTTCTGTAAATACCCTATTTCATCTGGAAGTAATTAGAATAATGCAAAAGTCGAGTACAGCCGTCGAAAACGCGAAAACTTTCGGTATTTTCATGACTTACCTCAAGATCATGGCTAAAGATTCGCTGATACTCGAAGTATTTCTGATATTATGAATCCATAAGAAGCAAAGATAAATTCACTGTTGATAATGACACAAGTGAATCAAATCCTCATCCTAAATACTGAATATTTGATCCACTTATGACTGAATAACCGCTCATCCAAACACGGCATCTTTCTGCAGACAACAATGCAGTTCGTCCTTGAACTTCGTCTTAGTAACTGACGCGTGATCGACATACTACGTCACACTTCTTGGAAGTGTACATGTGGTTGACCTAGATTTTGACACATTTAATCACTGGGGGTAGACGGCGTCGTTTGATAATGGATACATGTTTTGAATCTGTATTAA